>APFE030923365.1:21518-55410 GCA_000404065.3 Pinus taeda | reverse complement strand
TAAAATTTAATATTATTATATTACCTGACCAACCCACGCACCCTGTTTCCAAAAATGTCGTCCCCGTCCCCGTCCCCGTCCCCGCACCCACGTTTCCTAGCAACATAGGTACTAGCCAATCCATTTACTAGTATGCAGGCTACTACCTGCTACAATGCTCCAAAGTTTTCAATTGTTACTGGAAGGGAGCTACCACCCCCTTAGCTCTTGTACTAGCTAAGATACTAGTACGTAGGTGCCGGCCTACTATCTTCTCTCCTCAGGGTACCATGTTTCATACATTTTCAGACTGGATACTCATCATAATCTGAAGGCCACATTTCATCCAATTTTCATACTGGACCCATCAATATCATTGAAGCACACAATCAATAAATACTAGCATCATCAATCTCTGAATTACCTAATACTGAAACAACACTTTCACCAAAACCAACCTATAAATAATTCCTTATAACTTGCAGTTGTTCCATACATTGGTCATACCCAAATCATACCATTCATAAACATACGTCAATAATTCAGATCTAATCTATCAAACCAGATAATGACAAACATTCCAATCCTTAAGATCTCAATCCATCAAGTATTAAATAGATCTGCGATCAACCAACTTCCTTGTGCACAAACTGAACCAATACAGCAAACAAATCTGAACCTTGAACACAACAGTAATAGATAAAATAGCTAAAACATATTTCAAGTAGAGTCCGCAACTTAGCCAATAGAATCCTGCGGATGTCCACACTTCTGCTGTGTCGGACCTGCGCACTTTCGCACCAGCGCCTACTGCTCACCTGCGCACCTCCGCACGTGCACCTTCTGGTAAGCTGCGCACTTCCGCACCTGCACCTTCTGGTCAGCTGCGCACTTCCGCACCTGTGGCCAGGCTCGTCTGCGCACTTCCGCACCTGCGACGCTTCTAGGCCTGCGAACATCTGGACCTGTTCCTTGTCTGCACTTGCGGTCCTGCGGGTATAGACAATTTTCAGACTTCAGGAATACCCCAGACTATCAGATCTACAGATCTGATCATGCGCCGAGGAGATCTCAACCCATCGGTAGATCCGACTTGTAATCCTCATTTTTCTCCTTGATTTAGATCTAGCTATCACTCACCAACTGATCACAAGAATTTCAGATCTTCTTCTTCTTGAGATATTCAACACATCAGTCCACCAGCCAAATGATCTCCTTTCCTTTTTATAGGCTAGGCCTTTACTCAAACCATGGTCCAAAACCATAGGTATTCAATACTAGGAACCTAAGTTGCAGGAAACGTGGGTCTAGGGTTCGTTTCCGTACGGAAACGAAACGGAAACGCATTTCCGCGTACCGTACGGTGTGGAAACGCGTTTCCGTCCGTACGGGCGCGTTTCCACACGTTTCCAGGCGTTTCCACACTTTTCCATGGACGGAACGCGTTTCCACGCGTACGGGCCTTTTTCCACAAAAACACTTGTTTTTAAAAAAAAAAAATTCTAATAATTTTTAATTTTTTTTAGGGTTTCTATCATTCTTGAACCTTTCTTAAGTTTATAATAATGCTGTGCCCTCTCATTCTCTCATCTTTTGATTGCACATTTTATATTTAATATTTTAAATGTTTTTAATATATATTAATATATATATTATTCTATATTTCGCGTTTCCCCGTTTCCAAAATTTGGGGAGGTCGCGTTTCGTTTCGCTTCCCCGTTTCCCCGTTTCGTGCAACTTAGCTAGGAACCCAATACCTTGGATCAATACTTTAGATGCAAAACCACAGACCAAAACCATAGGATCAAACATGTCGGACTAAATACCATGGACCAACCATAAGACGCGCGTTTTTCTTTGCATGAAAGTCCGTGCATTTTAGGTTCGCACCTTTTGTGCAGGAGACCTGCGAACATGAACGCACTTTGTGAATGGCGTGCCTGCGGGTCCGCACCTTTTGAATGGTGCACCTGCGAACCCCTTATTTTCTTCCATTCTAAGTAGGCTGATCATCAATCTTTGCTATTGGCATGTTGCACTATGATCTGTCATCTGAATGAGTTGTCGTCAAGGACAACACTTGTCTCATAATGCCAACAATCTCCCCCTTTGGACTTGATGACAAAGCTAACTTGTCGTACTAAGGACTGTTGTTTGATTCCTTTGCGCTGTCATGTATTCTATCACATCTGATATCTCTTCTTGTAGATTCATCTGATTATATATAGGTGAGATGTTCTTCTATGAGTGGGTTGCCATCAAGTACAGCACATGCATCATAATGCCAACATACCACTCATCCTAATATTGTATGTGGATGATCTCTTCTTAACAGGATCATCAAGGCTCATAGAATATTGCAAGAGGAACCTGGCAGCATAGTTTGATATGAAGGATTTGGGGTTGATGCACTATTTCCTAGGATTGGAAGTGTGGCAGAAGGACAGGGAGGTCTTCCTTGGGAAAGGAAGATACGCTACAAATATTCTGAAGAGGTTCAGAATGCGGGATTGTAGACCCATGTCTACGCCCATGATCACCAGCTACAAGAGGATAGATCCATCAGATGACAAAGATGTCGACCCTACCTTGTATAGACAACTTATTGGGTCTCTCATGTATCTGGTCAACACTAGGCCAGATATTTGCTTCACAGTCAATACCCTCAGTTAGTTTATGGTAGAATCGAAGAGGGTATATTAGACAGCAGCAAGGCATATTTTGAGGTATGTGCATGGCTCGGTGGAGTATGGAATGAGATATACCAAAGGGGATGATGTTAGACTATGTGGATTCACATATGCAAATTAGGCAGGCAATTCAATACAATGTTTTAAAACTCTAACTCCGGTTCGGAAACGGCCAAGGGTTGGCTCCGACTCGGTATCGACTTGGCCAGTTTGATTTCAATGACTCCATTGTTGTAAAAAATACATTAAATATTTATTTTTTATAAAAAAATAATTATTTTAAAGATTTGCATTCATGTTTCCAAACACAAAGCTTTAGAATATAGAGAGACGACAACATGTGACCAAAGTAGGGTCATGAATATATCCATTAACCCAGTGCATTGTCCAATACATACATGAATGATGATATAGAGATCAAAACAAAAACACATAACCAAGGAGGCTAGAAATGGCCTCTACAACAAAAATAAACTGCAAAACATCACTAGTCACCAATACTATTGGCTACTGCTAGAGGAGCTAACGTCAACTAGCTCAAACTCTGAATCAGAGTCAAACAGGGAAACCCAAGACTCCTCATCATCATCATCTCCAACTGCAATTGTAGCGATAGAAGTGGTAGCACTAGCAAGTTGCGCAACAGCTGCACGCTGAGACAAACGAGATATGTGCTTTCGTCGTGGTTGAGTAGAGGAAGTGCCTGCAACTGGAGGACTTGGGGCTGGGCCTGAGGTTGGTACAAGTGGATCTGCATTCAACTGAACATTTTCTTCAATTAATGCCTGCGTCTATAAATCCAAATCAAGATCCTCATCAGAATCAAACTCTGTTGGATTACTCTCCACTACCCAATCTAATGTTGGATTAATATATTCCAACACAATGGGATCTGAATCAGGTCTTTTGTTCAGCAATTGGTTGTGTCTGAGCCGAAGGTTGTATTGGTTCAATCTGAGCCAAAGGCTGTGAGGAAATGAGAGGGGTTGAGTAGCTTCTATAGGGTTGGGAGAGGTAAATGGACCTCAAAATCACTCTAAAGCAAATTAGAATTGGTTGTGGGGTCCAATTCCCCCCCCCCCCACAAAAGACCTTGCTAGTTGTGCGTGTGTGTGATTAATATAGCAAAGTTGGGTTGAAAAATTAAAAAGTTGTCTATGTTCAGTGCATCTGTGATTTATTGCTTTTTATTTCCGCTGTACAAAGTAGTTTATGGTTGAGATTCTTGGTTTGGTAGCATCAATGATTTTATGACTCTAACCTAGACCCAAGGCCGTGGAAATTCAACACTCCATTTGTTGAGAACTCCCCGGATTCCCCGCACTTGAGGAAATACTGGTACTGGTCACAGTACTTGACCCTTGTGATTGTCCGCCAGCTTGTCCCACTGGCTGCCCCTATTGCTGGACTAAAGGAGCTTCTACTGACTTATTCTGATCACCTGCAAGCATTTCATGGGACCTCTTGAAAGCTCGTTCCTCCATGAACTTCACGTCTTACCTTACTACTATCTTCCTACTGCTAGGCATGTAGATTCTGAATGCTTTTGAGGTATTATTGTAACCAACGAAAAACCCCTTCTCTGCTGTCTAATCCAGTTTGGTCCTTTTATCACCTGGCACGTGACAATAAACAACACTACCAAAAATTCTGAGGTGGCTGACTTCTGGCTTCTTCCATGTGAAAACTCCTTCTGGCGTTTTCTTCCCCAATGCTCTATGAGGAGTCATGTTCTGAATATACACTGTCGTGTTACATGCTTCTGCCCATAAAAATCTGGGTAGATCCTGGTCATATAACAAAGCCTTTGCAGCCTCAACAATGGTTTTCTTTTTCCGCTCTACTACACCATTCTATTGTGGATTATATGGAGTTGTCCATTCTCTCTTGATGCCTTCCTTCGCATAGAAATCCATGAAGTCTTTATCAATATATTCTCCACCATTATTTGAGCGAAGCACCTTGATCTTCTTCCCCATCACATTCTCCACGAGAGCTTTAAACTCTCTGAAATGATCGAAGACCACATCCTTGGTCTTCAAGAAGTAGATCTAGGTTTTCTTGGAATGGTCATCAATAAATATGACGAAATATTCGGCACCGCTAAGAGCTCTAGTGTCATCGGGCCACAAATATCTGAGTGTATAAGTCCTAACACACCATCAGCTCTGCTATCACTTCTTGGAAATGTTACCTTCGCATACTTCCCAAGTATGCACCCTCTGCACACATCATCAAGTTCAGTTCCAAAGTTCAGGAACCCCTATTACGGTTTCTCTAAGCTTCATGAGTGCTCCATAGTGTAGATGTCCCATTCTCCTGTGCCATAATTGATTCAGCTCCTTCCCTCTGCTATTGTTACTGCCTATCAATGCCATTGGAGAATCGATTTGTTACCGGTACAACCTATTACTTCGAACTCCAATCTATCTTACCTTTTTCTAGCTCGGGTGTTTGACACATAGTATTCAAAACCGGCCCAGCTAACCAGTTACTGGTCTAACCGGCCTGTTAGCAGGCCCACCGGTTGGAACCGGTCAAAAAACTCGGTCAAACACCCTGTTTGGCCAAAAATTGGAGCTAATTGGTCCTAACCGGCCAGTTTAGGACGGAACCAGCCGGTTTGTGGTCAAACCGGCCGGTTTTGTCCTAAACCCGCCGGTTTATTGCCAAGGCAAGTATAAACCCCCACAAAATGCATTTTTGTGTGTTTTGACGTTGTTTTAAGGGAAATTTGGGGTTGTTTTCCTCCAAAAATAGTCCCTCCAAGAAAAACATGCCTACCCTCTTATTTTCCTAACACATTTCAACCCTAACAATGTTGGCAATTAATGGTAATGTTAAATTCTTAAAGTAAAAGTGACATTTCCTTCAATTTTCATTTTCATTATTTTACTTAAATTTTTAACATTACCATGAAATGACTCAAGATGTTTGACAGTGGTTTTGACCTCATTGGATTTCATATGGAGAAACTAGAATTTTAGATTTCACTCAAAAGACAGTAGACTTAATGGTTTTCAGGATTTCATGGTTTGGGGGTAAACAATAAATGCAATTGAAGCTCCAGATGATGAGCAAAACTCCTGATCTAGATCCCATTGTGTTGGACGATATTGATCCAACATCAGAATGAGTGGAGGAGACTGAAGAACCTGTGTTTGAGGCTGATTTTGATATCGACATGGCTTTAGCAAGGGATGAAGCAGATTATGTGGTGGCATCAGAACCAGGATCAGTAGCGGCATCAAGGAAAGGCAAGGAACCAATGGAAGGCACTAGTCATGCAGGTCGACAAACTCATGCTTCCATTAGGTCCACTTCTATTGTTATTGGTGGCATTGATACTGAGGTTGCAAATCAGGCTGAGGCATCCTCAGACTCTGAACCAGATGATGTCCATGTAGCTCCTGATGATGATCTTGTCGCTAGTAGTGGTAATAAACTTGATTACTGATCATGTGTACACTATAGACTTGTAGTAGGCCAATGGCCTCATAGCTTGCAGCATTGTTTTTGGACTTTATAGGCCATTTAGAGCCTCATTGCTTATGTATTTTGTTATTTTGTCGATGATATGTATTGCACTCGGTGCCATTTTGATATATTCACCTTTACATGGTATATAAATGAGCAAACTTTGCATATTTTGTCTCTATTGGCTTGGAATCATGGTTTTAAATCTTAAAAATAGTTTTGTTTCATTAAAAATTAATTATTTAATGTATTTTTATAAAACCGGTTCGTTTAGACCAAACCAGTCCCGGTTCATTAGGTGGACCGGTCCGGTCACCGGTTCCAGTTTTAAAAACTATGGTTTGACATGCACTTTCTTCCCCACAAAGTGAATATCATACCCCTTATCCTGTAACTGGGATAATGAAATCAGATTCATACCCAATCCTAGCACATGCAATACATCTGAAGTGTTGGTGCTTGCTTCTGACTCCCCCTAAAAAGCTATGGTACCTCTCCATCCATCTGCTTCAGTATTTGTCTTTATGAGGAGACCATTTGGTTCTCCTACTGGGCAAGACCCCCCTTTTTGTAACCGACAGTCCCTTTGACCTACTTTGTGGTCATTCGTTGGACATTAATAAAATTATCTTATCTAACCCCAATCATGTGAGCTGAAGCTCCACTATCTATATACCAGACTCCCTGTGAAGCTGATCCTGCTAAGCAAGCAAATTCATCTTCCAATCTGGAAGACAAATCTGAAATCTGTTGAATGTTACTTTTGTCCATGGCTATACTTGAACAAATTTAATGTGATATTCCTCTTTTTCTCCCAACGTGGATTCTGCTCTACACGCTGCAACAAAAAATCTCTGGGTCCAACCAGGATTCTTCTTAGCGAAAATCTGAGTTGCATCTACTCCCTCTGACTGCTGGTATCACTTACCTGGGCAATTCGATTTTCCAGCCTCCTTTCAACTGAAAAGAAAATCAAACTATTTCCCTAGCAACTCGAACTGCCTGTTTGGGGCTCTGTGCAGTCTCTCTGGGAATTTCAATCTGCTTCTCCCTCTGAACAGCGAAATTCCTTTCTCTGCTTCTGAGTTTCCCAATTGATCAATTAAGCTCTGATACCATGCGAAATTTTATCTATTGCAACTACTGGAAATTATTCTTCTACCTCAATTATGCAATTTATTTGCTACGGCAAATAACGAATAAAATCACGGCTACAATTTTCACCATAAAAATAATGTGGAAAATAAAATACTGGAAACTGAGAAATTCTAGCACACAATAAATTTGACATAGTTACTTTTGGGCAATTGTCCCCGAAAAAACCCAACTTGGGAAAACCGGTGCAGTAGATGAGGGTTTTATTATTAATGTTCAGTAACAATTCTGAGAACAATAATTTAGATGCCCAGTTGGCAATCTAATCTGAAGAAAATACTGGCAAAAATATTGTGAGAATTTTTCCTCACCCCACAGTTATTTTCTGCCTCTAAAATAGCTTCCCCGACCTCCGCGCTGAGATGTTTGCGTCACCCTCTATGTAGTGCCTACGCTGGCCCTCTGAATATTTTGGTCTTCTCTTCTTCGACTCTTCCAGGGACTGAAAAACTTCCTCCCAGAATGTTGTTGCTCTCCTCTTCCACTTGCTACTCACCCTCTAGATCTATCTTCTCTGCTGAGCTGCTGCTATTGAGAAAATCGAACTGCTTGGGGCAACTGAGTATCTGCACAGGGATGATCTCCATCACCACATTGACTTTCTGGGTTTCTAGATGATTCACGCCTTATCTCAATTAATACTGATTAATTAACCATATTTCTAAATGATTCACACCTTAATTAAGTTTGTGAGTTTCTAGATGATTCACGCCTTATCTCAACTAATACTGATTAATTAACCATATTCCCAAAGTTTAGACTTGGGAAATATTCAAAAATCGGTTAATAAAATAATTGAGACACTTCTAGGCGGAATTTCCAGAAACGATTTCTAGGCTTTGGAGATCTCATGTATTCTAGCCTCTCCACAAAATTTCGTGGCTAGAACACATTTGATGCTACAAAGACTAACAGTTTGTAGGCTTATATATAAAAGAATGATGACCATAGGCTAAACAGGGATCACAAGATTGCATGATCACAAGAAGATATATCAAAAAGGGTTCGACTTATGTTACACACAACTCAACTGGGGTGTCATCCCAACAAGGGTTATTGGCCCATATAAGTAGGGTGCACACTAAGAAGGATATTGAGCCTACATATCAAAGTTAACAAGGTCAGCCTTAAACCTAACCTAGTAATGCAATAAATGATCATATCAATGCCCAACCAATTGCATTAAAGACAATAAGAGTTTGGTGTAGCAAATATGAGGATTATACCATTCTTAACAAAATACAATGAAATTCTTACACCTAAAATTCTTACACCTAAAATACCAGGTATGCATTCAACATGGAGCCCAAATTTCTCATTATTTTGAGATGCTTCAAGTTTGATATGACAAACCCAAGCACCATTATAAGACATGAAGGATGGCATACATAGATGCAATAGTCTGAATAAAACAAAACATGATAGTGATTTAGGATAAGAATCTACAAATATTGTGAATGTACATTGCTGATAGAACACGACCAATTCACATGACTAGGAATATTGATTACATAGCTCATATACACTAATGGCTCATTGATATGGCTCTAATTACTTCAAAAACCATGTTTCATTTGCAACAATGCTCGCAAAGTTGTGACTTCCAACAACTAGGATATTTTGTTATAGGCCAAGAGGAATTTGCCTTTTCCCTCCAATTCTAATGAGCCACAGAAAAGAAATGTTGTTGACACGGGAACAGGATAAAATCAACAAGGGTCTGGAAAAGCAAAAAATTGGGAAAATATAGATAAAACTCAGCAAACATCAGCAAAATTTAAAAAAAAAAAAATACAAAAATTTAAAAAGTCAAAAAAGATCAACCTAAATCGCCCCTGTCCACAGCCCAACAATTTTTTCAATTGTCACACGATTTTTTCACAATATTCACAATAAAATTGCAATTTTTTGCATTAAAAAAACAATTTTTCAGCTAGGCTGAAAAATTGTGCCATCGCGATGTTTTCGTGATTTTATAATGATTTTTGCAAGACAGCAAGTAGAAAAATCAATATCAGAGGAGTAATCCCTGACCTGCATCAACATTATCTGATAAATTATGTATAAATTCTAGTTTGAACAACATGTCATTTATAAACCCAAACAAAGAAAACAAAGTAGGTTTGTTGCCACTGAATTTAAATTATATAACACCCACATTACTGAATTAGCAATGTCAAAAATGCATGGATGAAATCATACTTCAGAAGAATCCAAACTTGAAGCTGAGAAGAAATATTCACGTGCTGCCTGTATAACAAGCATTTCTGCTTTTTCCGGTGCTAACACTGTACTTGCTGTCCCTTTTAAATAATTCCTTGCCAAAGAAAATTTTCCAGCTTTCAATAACCCTCTACAAAACTCCAGCAGCATATATTCTGTGTCTAGAAAGGGGAAAGCTTTCTCTTGGAAACACTGCATATCACGCCACATAGTTGCCCATTCATTATCTGATCTCCCTGGTTGACGACGCCCGAACTTGGAAAGAACTAAACGAAGTAGCTGTTTCACTCCCTTCTGATCCTCGTGGGCTTTAAGAAAAAATCCAACTGGTTTTGACACCTGCATAAATAGACAAGAAAGCATCAGGATTCAGAACTACAATCTGCAAGGTTTTGTCACAGAGTGTAACATAGCCATGTTATCTTTGAGATATTCCAGTGCATATATGAAAATTTATTGTGGACAACACGGTAGACTTCTTTCTCCAGCAGTAAAAGTTCTCTTGCAATAGCATTCACACCAGATAGAAACAAATAACATGCAGGTAAGGTATGAACATTAAGGGGAAAAATGATACAAGGATCCAATATCATAAGAATAACAGATGGAAAAGCTATCACTGTAAATACGGCACAAGCACACACTGGCATTGTTGCAGTTGTAAGGGGTAGTTTTATATGTTGCGTTTTTCTAATGAATGTATGTACCACAATCATCACTAGCTATTAGCAGAATCTTCTTTGTATGAAATTGATACCTTCTTAGATACTTGTAAATTTTTAAAATGCCGCCAATATCCTGCATAATGCCACAAACTAGTGAATGCACATGTCCTATGATACCAAAAGCTACTTTAAGGAAGGTGATGTTTTGAATTTTAATCAATTTCTACATATACGAGCTAGATGTTTTGTTTATTGAATCATAAGAGAAAATCATAGAAAGAAAGAAGAAATTGTGTTATTGTCCACAAATGACCAAATTAGGTAAGTGTCACTGGAAACTGAAGCATGCTGCAACCTACAGTGGCAGTGCAGGAGACACTAAGCTATCTCCAAAAGAATCTAGATTAGTATAAGAACCAAAACAAAATTAGGTCGAGAAATCACCTTATCAAAACACATAGCAGCTGAAAAGGAGAAAACCAAAAAGAAAAATAAAAGGGTTTATAAAACTGAAGTGAAAACGTGGAATCATCTCCTCTTGGCCTATAACAAAATATAACAAAATAATAAAATATCCTCAGGTCAGATCAGAGGAGAGGATGGTCAGATCCCTCTCAGTGCAATAATAAATAATTTTTACATAACAAAAACGTGGAATCATCTCCTCTTCCTGAGAGCAAATAAGGGAGAAATAAACACAGAATAAGCTACAGCATTTAACTCTTTAGCATCCCTAATAAGGATGTGGACATTGACAGCAGTTGCATATATACCTCTTCTCACCAAGAGTGAAAAAAAGAATATAACTGGCCTCATCAGAAAAAATATACTTGCAATGGAGCTTCCAGATTGTAAACAGACCTGAGATCCAAATACAGTCCCAATCTCCCAAAAGGTGTAACCAGACAAAGGACCCTGGCACCCATGTAGTGTTGCATGCCAATGAAGCTGTTCATGAAGCACAACCAAGTGAGGATCCTGCACCAACCTCCAGCCTGATATAGTAAGGCTGCAGTCCCATGAAAGATGCTTCAAGGTCTCTGATCAATGACACAATGGAAATAGCCCATCTGACAACATGCTTTCAGGAAGGGAAGCATTGGAGGGAAGCCCATGATAAATAACCAACCAACAAAGGGGCTTAGGAGATTTTTCTATCATTACCATTTGTCAATAAAACTTGAACCCAACAAATGGTGGGCAAATAGCGACCATACCTATGATGCACCAACAGATCCCAACACTTTTTATCTCTTTGATTTGGATGACATAAGAGAGAAGCTGCCAGTTAATTGGCAGTGACCTTCCCCTGACAAATTCAAGGACTGCATATAAAATGTCAAAAAAACAAAAATAAAAAATAAAAAATAAAAATAAAAACATTTCAAATTTTGAGGTTTCTATTGGGTACTTAAGAGTCATTTTCAGCTTGCTGTCTTCACATTCAGATTGCCGTTTTTCATCCTTTCTGTGTCAATTTGTTCTTAGTTTCATTTCTTTTCACTAATTATCATAGTTGATTGTCTTGCAGATGTTCAAACACCCTATGGTTCTTGTCCATCCTGATTTTGTTTTCATTTTATGCTAATAACATTGCCTAGAGTTGAAATTGTCAAATCTGATGTTACAAGACAGCTGATTACTATGCCGCAACATCACTTGTGCTCAAGCCAGGATGACACTATTGTTCTTTAAATTCCAATCTCCTAATTGGAGTGGGTATGGGTAGTGTGGAACGAACAAAGTTCATATCCGCAGCAGGCTACTTCAGAACATCTGAAATATATAAACATCCATGATAGGACGATAATATATTATAAAAGAATATTTGAATACAAGTAAGATGATTGAATTACAAATGAGGGTCTGCTTTATATACCTAGGCAGGTACCCTTTCATGAATGGTCATGTCCTTAGGGACATGCCTCTTGATTAACTAATTACTATTTAATGTACTATTCCTTATTATTATTATATTTATATTTTGTTCATAACATTGTCTTCCTCTTCAAAAAGATTTGTCCTCAAAGCTTATTGTTGACAAGGCGTATCATCTGTTCCTTTTTCTTTTAATGTTTTCGGATCTTTCGATACTCTTCGAATTCTTGGAGTTTTCATCTTCGTTGATACAAGATGATAGGAAATTTTAAGAGAAACAAAATTGTTGCACTGAGAGGGATCTGACCATCCTAAATCAATCCTCTGCGGAATCTTGCAGTTATTGAAAACTTGAGATGGATTTTTATCACAAGATTGAATTATGGTGACATCGACGTTCTTGGGAACATAAGTCACTTGTTTCTGGTTGATATATCTGCTTTTATAATTTGGATGGCGATAAGGAATTCTTGTGATATGATATCTCAATTTGTTTGTGGTAATTTCATGGTTTATTGAAGGAATCTGATTTCTTTCAGGTACAAAAGTCGCATGATTAATTGCGAAATTTTCACTTGAAATTTCTATTGCTTGGACTGCAACTTCTGAGTACATCTTCGCTTCAATTCAACTGGTTTATCCTCTTCTTCAATTGTGATATTGACTAGATCAGTGTTCATTCCCTTATCTTCAACTTGGACTGTTACGACTGAGAATTTCGATACTTCTTGAGTAAGTTGTTCTAACTTGTCTTTTAGTGACTTTTTGTCACTTTTAAGCTTCTTTATTTGCGTAAGAAGGTTTTGATTATGATTCCTTAGACATGAAAGTTCTTCGTTTTCTAAATTGTTGACTTTAGCCTTAATATCCTTCTCTTCATCTTTTAAAATTTTGATTTGTTCTAATAAATTTTTATTAAGGTTCTTTAAACGTAAATTTTCCTCTTCTTGTTTGGTTAGGTGTTTCTTGAGTTCCTTCTTTGTGGCCTTAGTCTTCTTGACTCATGAAATTAATTTTTCAATGTGGTCCTTGAGGCGAGAAATTTCTTCGTCCATTTCCATTACTTCTTTGTAATGCATATCTACAAGATCTTCATATTCCTATTGTGACACTGTTATCAATATAATTTATGTAAAAGTAATAAATATAGATAATAAATAATAATCATAATAATATGTAATTAAATAATAATTAGTTAAACAAAGAGGTGTCTCTATAGACATGACTGTTCGTGAAAGGGTACTCCTGGCTATATATATAGGGCCCTGAGTCCCAATTGTAACATCATTCTTATTCTTACATTTTAATATATATTCTTGTATCTCAATGGAGATCTCTATATTTCAAGTCTTCTGGAGTATTTAACTTGAAGAACGAACTTTGTTCACTTCATTTGCCACCAGAGTTGTTCGATCCTCTGGCTGCTCAACCACTACACAACAGCCTCATTCTCCGATCCAGGTCTTTGGCCATCGAAATTCGTCAACTTTGTTGTCGTTGAAGCATTTCGCCACAAACTTTTGGAGTTTCTCCATTTTCGCCAATTAGCCCTTGCCCACTAAAAATATATATATATATATATTATTAAAAAAATTTGAAAAAGAAAATTGATGTAACCCCAACTGCTCAATGACCACCACAGCTGCCATCTGCAGTCTGCCCCTAGCTATCACTGTACATTTCCCAACATCTAAAACTAGTCATCTACTTCCTAGCTGCAAAAACCTAGTGTACAGTCACCAATTTAAATTTTTGCTACTTAAATTGGAAGTCTGTACAAAATTAATAAATTTACAGGCCATACCAGTTAACTTATGTTGCCGTAAAAAATCGAATTGGGTAAGGAAAAAAAAAACCACCCAAAAAAAATAAAAAAATATGAAAAGTTTACAGTACTATCATATCGTACATTACCGTTGTACACAGTTGAACATTCATAGATCATCACTGTTTGAACATCCACCAACAATACCGTACAGATGTTATTTAATTGATTAAACGTGGCCCTGTACAGTACGACAAATTACAGATCGTTTTCAACTATTGGTTGTGAAGAATTTTCAGGTCCATAAATACCGTCTTGCCCTATGGTCATGACTATGTTTTTGAGAATCTGCCATTTTTTATTTAAAAATATAATATAATATATTGTTTCATTTAAGAAGTGGGCTACTCATAAAGACACCAAGGAAATTATTTAGGTAAATTAAAATAGAGGAATAAATAAATTAAAATAAAAGTAAAAAAACTATAAGAATAATTGAGCTAAAACTTTTATTAAGTTATAAGGTAGTTAGTTGATTTATATATAAAATTAAAATAAAAGTAAAAAAACTATAAGAATAATTGAGCTAAAACTTTTATTAAGTTATAAGGTAGTTAGTTGATTTATATATAAAATTGAAATATATAAAAGGAGTTACCATTTAAAAGGGGATCGAAAAATTAATAAAAGAGTAAACGAGATTATTAATAGAAAGACATAATAAGTATACTTGAAACTTAATTAAAAAACAAACAAAAAAAGAGAGATTATATATTAGGAAAAAAAAGTCAAGAAATATAAAAAAAAGAAGCTTAAAAAAATTATAATAAAAAGGTGAAAAAATGGAGACCAGTAATGAAGGGAGATTTTCGAAAACTTCACGTATTTATTCTTCAGTGCTATTTAGAATTAAAGGGTCTATTGCGGGAAAAGATGTCACTATTTCTATCTCATCTACAGAAGATAAAAATTATATAACGCCTAAAATCACAAACCAATTAGTGATTCCGGAGTCAAATATAATCAAAAAATTACACTGTTTTGGTAACAAAAAATACAACATAACCAATTTACAATTAAACATTGAGGATTATATATTTATATCACAATTTTCAATTCAAACCCTATGGAGCAATCAAGGTGACATTATTTGGGGTTCACCCTGGATGCAAACTCTAGGATCCTTTATCTTTAAATACGAAAAAGAAGTTTTTAACATTTTCTTATAGGAAGAAAAAAATAACACTCCAGGATGTTATACTAAAACCAAATTCCGTAACACCAAAATACATACAAGATATTTCAAAAATAACTTTTCAAGAAGGTAAAAAAGTACTACAAAATATGCAAAGAGAAATTGACAAGATCACCACAGTTTCTCGGCTTAAAGACCATAGTGAAAAATTATTGACACAAGTTAAAAAGCTTAAGAATGAGAAGAAATCATTAGAAAACAAAGTAGAACAACTTATCAAGAAAGAAGCATTAAACATAGAAATTCAAGTTGACAAAAACACAACAAATACCGATCCAGTCAATATCACAACTCAAGAAGAGGACAAACTAGTTGAAGTAAAGATGTACTAAGAAGTTGTAGTTCTAGCAACAAAAAATTCAAGTGAAAATCCAAAAATTAACCATTCAACTTCTATAACTCAAGGAAATCAGGTGCTTCAAATAAATCAAGAAAACGACACAAACAAGATAAGAGAAGATCAAATCACTAGAATTCCTTATTTCCATCCAAATCATGAGAGTAGACAACTCAATCAAGCTACGTATTTAGAACGGAAACAACAATTTGATATTCTGAAGAAAACTAATGTCAATGTGTTATGAATATAATTCATAACAAAATAAATAAATATAAATAATATAAATATTAAGTAATCAAGTAATAATTATGCTAAAAAGTCATTAGTTAAGTGGAAAAACACGTCTAAAAGACATGCCTTATCGTGAAGGGACACCTGCCTAGTATATATGTGGGTCCTCATTGTAACATTCGACATCACTTATACATTTATATATATGTAATAAATTATTATTACAAAATACCTCTTGTGTATTTTAACATTCAAGTCTACAAGCTATCAGTTTTGATGCTTTAGTGGAATCAGAGCCATAGCGCACAATATAATCATGCGAGTCTTTGAACGTTGTTCGCCGCACAATGTGCCATTACATTCACGTCCTGAATGCGTTGAACAATTTAGTAAAATTCAAGAAGCATTTCAGCATTTAGAAAAATCATTTGCAAAAGTTAAAGCAGTGAACAAACGAAACAAGATGAAGCAAGAAAAAAAGATGTTGATCAAAACGATGATAATGAAAATGAAAATATAATAGATAATGATGTATATGAAAATGATATCAATCAAGATGGTGAAGAAGATGAAGCAGTAGGTGATTATAACGTTGAATATGAAGATGTTGCAGAAAATGATCAATGATCAATGGGCCCAGCCCTGAGAGTCCATCCTAACCATGCCACGAGGAACACCATAAAAAGGAATATTACATGTCCTCCCGCCCCAAGCTTGCTTTCCCTCAAGCAATCCAAACCTGTGCACCAATTTGATGGCCCAACGCAACTAAGACCCAATGCCCAGATCCTATGCGAACCACTAGGTGATGCTCTGCCTCTGTGTCAACCCACCATGAACAGACCCCTTAATGCCTGGATCCCAGACCAATCTCTAACTGAACCTGTCATCAACAAATCCTCCTGGATCACAATGCCACCAAGAACAAGCATCAATGCTCCACGGCTCTTGTGGTGCTATAGCTCTGATTATGAATGCCGAGATGGAATGTTGAAGAGTTGTCGACCTGTATCCCACTACCAACTGGAGCATGTAGTCTCTAACAAGTCTAGGGGTCTCTGCTCTACTGCACCCCTGACTAAGGATAACACACCATCAATAGGACACCAACTCATGATCTCTCGCTAATCAACCCTGTGGGAAGGATTAGATGCACAAGGACCTATATATGTGATAAGTCCCCTATGTTGCATCGTGCCCCTCTCATGCAACTTTGCTTGGTTAGTCAACAATGTCCATCGATAAAACCATCCCTCCCTGTAATGGGTACAAGTGGCCAAACTGTGTTGCAAGCCCTGTCCATGTACTCTTGGAGAGGGTTGCTCCCTTAAAGTGTTGCGGCTCTGCCAACTACCTGTGCAAGCACCTGCACCTCATCAGTGGGTCAGCCCAAAGATGGATGCACCACCATATCAAAAGGATCCACCCTCATCTGGCTTGAAACTCCATGCTCCTCCAGTCTACCAACCTCATGCAAAGTTATCCGTCAAACCCTCG
Source organism: Pinus taeda (assembly GCA_000404065.3). NCBI lineage: Eukaryota > Viridiplantae > Streptophyta > Pinopsida > Pinales > Pinaceae > Pinus > Pinus taeda. The sequence goes on along the minus strand of APFE030923365.1, from coordinate 38,255 downwards.
CACCTCCTGAGGACATGTCTACAAATACTGCCACCCTGCGAGCTGTCTATACATCTATCTGCTCCTCATCGATGGTTGGCCCCAAGGATGGTTGTTCATCCTCCTCCATCATGGGCTCATCTTGCATATAGTGCATATCATCCTCCTCGGCTGACTCATGCTCCCCCATATGCTGCTCCTGCTGAATCATCATTGGTGACTCATTATCCTAAATGTCTCCCATAGGGTCCACTGACTGCTCACCATACACACTGGAATATAAATTTGGCCTGCTAACAACAACTCCACATGACTGCTCACGCTCCCCACAGGCATCTTCGTATGACCCCATGGATTCATCCAAAGAAGAGTCCTCATCCTGAAAGACAGAAGGAATATCCTCCTACTCTGCATCTCTCCAGCATGAGTGGTAGGTCCCCAAGGTCTCCCATAGGGTCCACTAACTGCTCACCATACACACTGGAATATAAATTTGGCCTACTAACAACAACTCCACATGACTGCTCATGCTCCCCAGAGGCATCCTCGTATGACCCCATGGATTCATCCAAAGAAGAGTCCTCATCTTGAAAAACAGAGGGAATATCCTCCTACTCTGCATCTCTCAAGCATGAGTGGTCAGGTCCCCAAGGTTCCTTGCAGATGAAACAAAGACCCTTCCTCTTCAACTCATTCTTGTTGCATGGTTGGTCACCATAAATCCACTGCAACTCCTCCTTGGTCAACCATGAACAATCCAATGTTCTGCTCAACTAACCTTTCGGCTAGTTCATAAGCAGCAGGTGAAACCAACTATTCCTCCCTCCAAATGCCCAACAACCTAGATTGTAACCTCTTGCAAATGGCATCTTGGCCCTCATACATGAGGACAAAATGGATTGCATGTGTTATGATTATGTCAAGATGACGATTCCTAATGCTGAAGAAGCATTGGAACATAGAAAGGATCAAATCGTCACACTCCAACTCAAACATGAGGTCATAAGATCTAAACAAGGCCATGACTTCCAAAATCTCTAGCCTCTTCCCAAAGGCAGGGCCCTCACTATTATCCAAATCCTAAAAGGTCTCCACTATCAATCTGAAGACTCTCCTCATAAGGCCATCACTGTAAGGAGGTATAGGTGCAGTTAACATCATGATATTACTAAGAAAAGAAGCAACTGGAAGTTTGACCCCTACACAAGGATGCTCCAAAAAATTCTGTTGTATGAGAGCAAGCATGGTTGATTTTAGAGCCAAAACCAAGCTCTTCCCATCTTACTAATGCACCTTGGAGAGAAGTGAAGCAAGTTCTTCTAGTTTGAGAACAACTTTTATTGTAACTCCCATGTGTCTCAAATATGTTCCAAGTGCATAAATTATGTACCCCAACTCATGTTTTTCTATGGATGCTCATGTTGTAGCAAAGTAAGTATCCCTTTCTAAAGAGATTTGTTGATTGTTGCTACTAGATTATTGAGGGAATTTATGAAGGTTTCATCCATGTTTTAGCTTGAGTAGTGTCAAGTACATCAAAACATTTTAAGCATGACTCTGACTGACAAACTTTCTGATACAACCCAACACTTAACAATGTTATTCATAACAGCTAATAATTAGCGTTGACAAGTACATGGTAAAATGCAATGTTGTCCCACACTTGACTCCATGGATGGTACTATCACACTTTTCTTATATATTGACACCCTGAGACCCGTAACTCTACTATAACAAATCTGACACAGGGAATATATCATGAAAAGCTAGCAGTGCCTCAAACACTCTGACTCAACAATATATCAAACCCCCATTCCCTATACAACATTAGAACTATAGCTCGGTCAAATTTAGTCGTACTAGTAGCAAGAGATTCAATCATAACACATCAAAGAAATAGCAGCTATAGTATATATGGTAGTATGGCACTTACTCGATTCTCAAAGATTGGTCATGAGATTGATCCAATTGTTGAAGCTTGTCCCTGCCCAGTATGGATAGGAAGTGTCCAAAAGTAGTCCTTGGCCTTCTCTAAATTGAATTCCCAAAACTGGTATGTGTGGTCTCTTTGCAATAGGAACTCGTCCCTTTCAGTGGACTCGTTCCTCAACGAAAACATCCCCCAATAATTTGATAACCACTCATGTTTGGCAGCAATTTCGATCTCACGGCTTGCTCTTCACTAATGATGTTGACCAACGCACTGTATAGCTTGGCCATTGATCGTACTGCACACTAACAAAGGTGCACAACATCTTTCAATGCACATTATCTCTGCATGTGAACTCATTCAAACACAAAGATATTCTCGATCAGCCTCCACTATGTCACGAACAGAAGGCACCAGAACCACACACACATAGGGAACCCTGATGATGAACAATTGTTGCCCCTTTGATATGTGGCTCCAGAATGCCTCAGCTAAATATATTTCACATGAAGTTTAATTCGCCCCAGCAATCTCGGCGGTGCTCTTGGCAATAAAAACTCGACCACGTGAATCCAACAATCTTGGTTGGCTTAGCCTGTTAAAATTTCTGTTTTCCCACCCCGGTTTCCAGTTTCTCCTTATTTCTCCCATGTAGTTAAATGCCCTTTCCCATAACCATACATTCAACAATGCTGAAAAAATAAATTTGCTGAAAACACAAATTCTGGAAAATTTACAGAATGCTGGAAATTGCAGAAATAAAAATCAGCGATAATAAACAGCCATTAAAACACATTAAAACACTGATATTTTTGGTCAACGTGACCCTGGAAAAACCCCCTACAACTCTTGGGGAAAACCAGTTTGAGAGCTCTTCTTTATTTCTGAAAAAAAAAAAAAGCCTTTTTACAGCAAGAAAATTTCAGCTAAAATTACAGCAAAATAATTTTTCCAGCAAGCAAACTTATCTGTTTTCAGCCCAACAGACCACCTGGAAACTTTGCTGTACGCGCGGTACGGACCGTACGGATGTACGGACTATACGGACGTACGGACTGTACGCACTGTGCGGACGACCGTACGGGCTATACGGACAGACCTCGACTTTTGTGCCCAAAATCAGTTCCTCGATATTCGTGCCCAAAAATCAGTTTTTCTCAGTTTTCAGCAAAAAATCAGCTTTTTCTGCTTGTTCTTGTTGTTGTTCTGCTTGTCTTTCTGTTGTTCTGATTTTGCTGAAGAGCTGCCTGGTATGTGTGTCAAACTGCTGCCTCTTTCTCCTTCTTGTCGAGAAATCTCCCTTGCTCTCTTGCTGTCCTTCTCCCTATCTGCTCATGAAAGAATGAATGATCTTTTCCTCCTTTTCCTCCCTTAATATAACTCCAAATGACTTTTGGGTGATCCAAGTGACTTTTGGGTGATATCTAAATCCAATGGCTGAAATAGATTTAGATCAATGGCTGAGATTAAATGCACATTTAAATCTCACTTTCTATTTTTTAATTCACCTCACTTTAATAAAGACCCACTTAGTCATTTATTTCCAAAGTCACTTTTCCTTTCTAATTTTTCATTGACTTTATAAAAGTCACTTTAAAATTAGACTTAGTAACTTTATCATTTAAAGTCACTTTTAAATTAGATTTTAACTTTATAAAAATTATAAAGTCACTTTAGGAGAAAAATTAAAATCTTTTGGACACTTTTCCCTAGGCCAAAGATCAAAGCCTAAGGGAACCACCTGTCCTCCGGTACCAAATTTCAACATAGCCTTCTATCACGACAATCAGTCGAGTGGCAACTTGGGCCCCATGACAACTTCACGTAGCCGCTTAAAACGTCTGTCTTTCATGCAAGAATCTGGCTAGGATAAGAATTTTATCAACAAAATAGTATTTCATGCACAAGTCGCACGAATTCAACTGCACGCTCCCAGACATTGGACTTTATACCAATCTCTGACTAGAATAGACAACGATTCATCGCATCTCATTATGCACAGGGAGCCTTTTTGACAATCCACTTTTAGATTATAATTTATCCATTCAACAAGTAGCACCAAATCTTATTTAATTGCTTCCTACTCAAATCCTTCCTCCCAACCTTAGTTCTCCTCACGCTGGTTGTCACGCACTAGCACGACTTCAGAGTTGTTATCGCACATCGCTTTATGACGTCCAAAGTGCGCTTGACTCCAACAACTAAAGTCAGAGTTACTCTCTGTTCATTCGTTCCAAGCAATTTGAACTCCCAGACAACCATTCATTCACACACCGGGGTTTCATCTCACGCACAATAGCTGCTACGGGCTACATAGACAGATCTCAGGAAGCTCAATTCATGCACCGAGGTGCTCAAGTTAGCATTTGGCATTTCAGCAACTCAAAAACCAACTCGGATTTGATCAAAAGTGTGGATGGCTCTATGTTCAGTGATGAATGCTACCAATAAGAAATTTAGAAATTCGTCCTTTCTTCCAGGAATTTGATCCTTGAATAAATGCGGCTTTTGAAATTACAAAAGATCGGCTTCAAGGAGTGTGAGCTACATGGGCTATGATCTGGCCCAATTTTACTCTTGACATGGGCAATCTGTCCAAGTCTCCTCTGTGTTGCCAGATGCACTGAGTTCATTCGCCACCTGTAATTACTTTTGGCCGTGTGATTACAGATTGCAAAGAAATGCAGCCTTCCAGAATGTTAAAGTTGGACCCTTGACTTTATAAATTTCGCTTTGAATAGTTTGGGCCAAATTATTTTATAAAATTATTCAATCATAAAAAATTGTAGAGTCGTTAATATTCAGAGACAATTTTGCACACACCATCACTTCAGGAAATTGATAATCCTGGCTAACTTCATGATCCTGCAGGCTCCCTCACAGCTGGCCAAGATCATGCTCTGATACCACTGTAACGTCCCAAACAGGATATTTTTTCTAAATTTGCAAAAATTGAACTCAACCCAAATTTCACCATTAAATTATCATTCATTTAACAGAAGATTGATAATAGATAAAGTGCATGCAATTCTATAAAACAATAAGCAAAAAATAATCTCAACTTTATTATAATATTAATTGGGGTTTACATGCTGATACAATAAAATAGATGAGATGGGAAACTGGCTTCAAGGATCTGCTCCCATACTGCACTGGCCCTCCAAAACTGACCTTAAATATCACTGCTAAGCTCTCTTATGAATTCTGGATGAATTCACCAAGGGCAGATGGGTACTCACCCAATCTGACTGAATCACCCGAGGGTTTATGTCTTGGGGCTACTGCTGGGGTAGAGAACCGGATTCTCAACCTCTCATACAAGAAGAAATATCAAATCCAAGTTGTCTTTTAATGGCCTCCTCCTCCTCTTTTATAGATCTGATGGACCCCTCTAGAAGCTCCTATTTTATTATTATTTTAATCATTGAGCACATTTCCCTTGATTAAAATATTCTTTTTAATGTGGGAAAATGGTAAATTGACCACCATGCTTCCTCAAGGCAGCGAAAATCCCTTCTAGCCATCTCATCTTGTAAGTCTTCTCGTTCCGGTTCCAACGAGCTATTACGCTAAGGTGTTCTGCCAAGTATTCCTCTCGAAATGCCACCTTAAGCGTAATTAATGGAATCAAACCCATTAATTACTCATTTTTTTGAAAGTTGTGAGAATGTGACGGAACGAAAGGAAAACTATGTGGATGATGGAATATACCAAGCGGATACCATCGGACCTCATAAAATCTCCTCAAAACCCCATGAAACACCTTCTGAAGCCCCTGGGCCTGCTAATGAAGTAAACCTGCCCTTGTGACCTATCTGCCCCAGCCTTGAGAGTCCATCCTAACCATGCCACGAGGAACACCAGAAAAAGGAACATTACAATAACTGAGCGAGGAAATAAGTCTCTGGCCCAACAAAACGACAAACAATCAATATCGTATGGAAATCCCAATGAGCATGCATTTGGTGTTTTGTATGGAAAACGTAGGCAGAGGGTTTCTCTTGTGAATAAAATATATATAAATCATATAAATATAAATAATGATGATATTTGTAATAATGATTAGTTTATTAGTCCATGGGGCTTTGGATTGACGGTGAATGGGTGCATTGTTAAGGCACTCCTTACAATAGGTCACTGGTTCAAATCCCCTGTGGGTGCTTACCTACCAAAAAAAAAAATAATGATTAGTTTATTAGTAATTAGTACTAAAGAGACATGTCTAAATGGGACATGACCTTCCATGAAGAGGTACCTGCCTAGGGTATATAAGTAGGCCCTACTCTCATTTGTAAACATCATTATCATTCATACATTTTAATATAGTATTGTATCTCAATGGAGATCTACATATTCCAAGTCTTTTGGAGTATTTAAATTGAAGAATGAACTTTGTTCGTTCCATTTGGTATCGAAGCAACGTTCTCTGATAACTAGGCTTGTGGCCATCAAGTGACCCTCATATTCGTTAACATCATTGTCATTGAAGCGTTTCGCTACCAGAATTTGGAGTTTCCCCATATTACCATTTAGGCCTTTGGTCATTATTAAAAAAAAGGAAAATAAGTTATAAACAAAAAAATATTAAAAAAAAGAGATTAAAAAAGCATAAGGTTTAATACCATATATATATATATAATCAATATGAAAGAAAAGTTCAAAAAATATTTGGAAAAAATATATATCTATATATTTACAAAAAAAATATTATATATTAAAACAAAACAAAAAACAAAAAAGAGGGGCACGACTTACCTGTAGCACCTCCGACTTACACCAAGCCACCATTGCCATCTGAGGCACACGAACTGTGCCCAAGCACCGAAGACTACCCCTTGAAGTCACTGCGGCAACTTTACAATTTGATTGTAGCCGAAATGAACACCGAGACTCCTGAGAAACTTGCCAGTGATTTTGGGTTTGCCCAGCCACCTACTATCGTTGCAATCCATCTTGACCAGTAGTTAGAAACCGCACGCAGTCCTATAACGCCACCTCCGATTCGTGCATTTACCCTGCCATATATTGCCTTGACTAGTCGCTTTCCCAATCATCATCCACATTCCCACGCAGCCCCCTACTCCGTCGCTTTTGTCCATTCTCCCCTGCTCGAACCACGAAATCCGTCCACCGTCAGCAACCTTCGGTCGTTCCTGAAGCCATTTTTCTCACTAGTCCTTGTAGCAGTCAACAACAACCCGAGCTCCTCCATCGAATTCCGCTAACATCTGCAACCACACTACGCTACCCACATCCTTCTCGACTCTCGATATTTGTCTTGTTGTCGACCAGTGGATAATTGAACCATTTCAAACGCCATTGCCAAAAGTCACGACAAATCAAAAGTCGTGGCTATTTGTGAAGTTAATGATTTATTAGGGAGAAAGGTTATACGTGAAGTTACAGATTTATTAAAGAGCAAGGTTTTATAAAGTTTTATATTATATCAAAAGGGTAATATATATAAACTTATATAGTCATTAAAAGTAAAAGGCATTTTAATTTAAGAAAATAAGAGATATAAAAGGAGCATTATTAAAATAACAAAAAAGTGAAAAAAGCAATAATAAATTAAAATATATATATGTGTGTGTGTCTTCATGTTTCAAGAAGAGATCTAAAAAATGGTGAATTTGAAGAAAGTTCATCTCAACGAGCAAAATGACATGTAATGCGGAAATGAAGGTCGGAAGATTCCCAGAAACCTCATATAACTATGTCTTAGTGCTATTTAGAATTAAAGGGTCTATTGCAGGAAAAGATGTTATCGCTATCTCGCCAGCAGAAGATAAAAATTATATAAAACCTAAAATTGCAAACCAATTAGTGATTCCTGATTCAAATATAATCGAAAAATTAAACTGTTATAACAACAAAAAATATGACATCGCAAACCAATTAGGGATTCCCGATTCAAATATAATCGAAAAATTAGATTGTTATAACAACAAAAAATATGACAACCAATTTAATTTTACAATTAAACATTGGAGATTATACATTCATATCACAATTCTCAATTCAAACCCGATAGAGCGATCAAGGTGACATTATTTTAGGTTCACCCTGGAAGGGAACTTTAGGGTGTTGGGAATCACAATTGTCGTTAGACTAAAACCCGCAAGTGTTAGTCAACGATCGCATCGCCAAAGATAAGGATCTACGAGAGGCGGTTAGTCCATGTTGTGAAACACATTAAGAGCATTGGTTTATCCAATGTTCAACAATCTCCCCCCCAACGCAAGTCGGGTGTGTATCGAACTCGTGACCTATGCTCTGATACCACTTGTTGGGAATCACGATTGTCATTAGACTAAAACCCACAGGTGTTAGTCAATGATCGCATCACCAAAGATAAGGATCTACGAAAGGCGGTTAGTCCATGTGGCGAAACACATGGGGAGCATTGGTTTATCCAATGTTCAACATAGGGTCCTTCATCCTAAATACGAAAAAGCAATTTTTGACATTTTCATACAAAAAGAAAAAAATAGCACTACAGGATGTTACATTGAAGCCAAATTCAGTAACACCAGAAGACATACAAGATATTTCAAAAGTAATTTTTCAAGAAGGTAAAAAAGTACTACAAAATATGCAAAGAAAAATTGATAAGATCATTGTCGACAAAAATGAAGAAGCTTCTTGGCTTAAAGACCATACCGAAAAATTACTAACATAAATCAAGAAACTTAAGAAGGACAAGAAGTCATTAAAAGACAAGTTAGAACAACTTACTCAAGAAGTATCAAAGCCTCCAGTCGTAACAATCCAGGGTGAAAATAAGGGAACAAATACTAATCCAGTCAATATCACAACTCAAGAAAAGGACCAACTAGTTGAAGAAAAGATGTCTCAGAAGTTGCAATTCTAGCAACAAAAGATTCAAGTGAAGATCAAGGAATTAACCATGCAACTTCCATAACTAAAGGAAATCAGGGACTTCAAATAAAACAAGAAAATGACACAAACAAGATAAGGGAAAATCAAATCACTAAAATTCCTTATCATCATATGAATCATGAGAGTAGACAACTCAATCAAGCTATGTATCTGTACCATCCAGAACAAAAACAACATATTGATGTTCTGAAGGATAATGATTTCAGCACAATCTAGTCTGACGATAACAAATGATCTCAGCTAGTGAGTAACTGCAAGGTTCCTCAGAAGCTTGATCTAAGATGGTCTGATCCCTTCTCAATGCGACAATTTTGTTTATCACTTAGAGTTTCATATCAACGAAGATGACACTTCCGAGACGAGAAGACATTCAAAACAGAAAAAGAGATCATCTTTTCATCAGCAAACTTTGGGGACAAAGCTTTTTGAAGGGGAAGGCAATGTTATGAATAAAATATATATAAATATTATAAATATAAATAATGATGATAATTGTAATAATAATTAGTTTATTAGTAATTAGTACTAAAGAGACATGTCTAAATGAGACATAACCTTCCATGAAGAGGTACCTACCTAGGGTATATAAGAAGGCCCTACTCTCATTTGTAAACATCATTCTCATTCATACATTTTAATATATATCATTGTATCTAAATGGAGATCTACATATTCCAAGTCTTCTGGAGTATTTAACTTGAACAACAAACTTTGTTCGTTCCAGTTTCAATTGATACAATGGCATAATTAACGATCACACAAATTGGCACGGTGTTGGGACTATACTTGATTGAGTGGAAGATGGTGCAAATAAGGTTGGACGGCATAGGCAGTAGGGTCGAAAGCTGGGTGGGAATTTTGATTTTGATGGCGGCTGCACCTGTGTGGGCACCGGTTGTCGCAGCAGTTGGTAGGAAAAATATCCAAGGAGTTTGACAAAAACACAAAGCGACGATTAGGTGCAAGACAAAAGAACAAGGGCAGATTAGCGGTGAATATTTAGTGGACGCGGACAGTGGAGTGTAGCAGGAACGACGATGACGGCTGCAAATGTGGTGATGGTCGTTGGCAGGTGTATTAATGACAGTGATTTGGATTTTCGACAGCGGCAGGTTGGTTGACATTGGGCAGCGGTGGTTAGGGAATGCGTAGATGGCAGAGTCTTTCGTGCAGACGGTCGGTCGGTTTGAGTGGCGACAATTTGTTACCGATTATTTTTTTTTAGTCTTTATAATAATTTTATTTTTTAATATAACATTTTTTATTTTTATTTTTATTTTTCCTTTTTATTTATGTAATATGGTTTTTAATTATTATTTTTTTTACAATTTGTTTTATATATATATATTATATATATATATATATATATATATATAAAAAGAAATTAAAAATAGTTTGTATAGAAGGGGAAAAATAATTTGTAATGTTCTTTTCCCCTTCTATACTAACTATTTTTAATTTCTTTATATCTATATATAATATATATATATATATATATATATATAACTTTTGCTTTTCTTTGTTTTTTTTCTTTTTTAAATGGCCAAAGGCCGGTTCAGACTAGTTCATTATGCAACAGTGAAGCGGTTAGAGGATCCAACAGCTCTGAAACCAAATGGAACGAACAATGTTCGTATACGCAACAGGCTACTTTAGAAGATCTGAAATATATAAACATCCATGATAAGATAATAATATATTATAGAAGAATATTTGAATACAAGTAAGATGATTGAGTTACAAATGAGGGTCTGCTTTATATACCTAGGCAGGGACCCTTTCATGAATGGTCATGTCCTTAAGGACATGCCTCTTGATTAACTAATTACTATTTAATTAACTATTCCTTATTATTATTATATTTATATTTTATTCATAACATAGTGTTGAAATTTTGGCAATGTTTGACATATGACTGGTCACTGACATGAAGTCAGTAAATTTACTATACAACAGCCTTTAACGGAATTTAAGGAGGCTAGTATGGTACAGTGGTTGTACGATGGTATATGGTAATTCATATGGACTAATGGTCGTGTACAGATGAAACGAACAAAGTTTGTTCTTCAAGTTAAATACTCCAGAGGACTTGGAATATGTAGATCTCCATTGAGATACAAGAATATATATTAAATGTATGAGTAAGAATAATGATACAAATGAGAGTGAGCGGCCTACTTATATACCATGCAGTGCCTCTTCATGGAAGGTCATGTCCCATTTAGACATGCCTCTTCAATATTAATTACTAATTAACTAGGGTCTCAGACAAGGGGATCCACTCTCCCCCTTCCTCTTTGTTCTCATGATCGAAGGTCTAGGCAAAGCGATCAAAATGGAAAATTCTGAAGGAAGAATCCAGGGTATGAAACTTACTCCGGATGGTGATGCTTCTACTCATCAACAATTTGTTGATGACACAATGCTACGGGGCATTCCTATGGTCAAGGAAGCCAAAGCTTCAAAGAAATCATAAACGACTTTGCTTTGGCCGTTGGTACAGAGGTAAGCCTTGATAAATCAAAGGTGTTCTTTTTTAATACTGACATTGCTATTTAGAGGAACCTCACCAGAATTCTTGGGTTTCAAAGGGATCAGTTACCTTCCAAGTACCTTGGAATGCCTCTTACTGACAAACCTCTGAGCAAGGCAATGTGGGAGCCGATAACTAATAAACTTCAAGACAAAGTCAGGTAATGGACCTGTAAGTCTTTGAATTTGGCGGGGCGTCTTGTGCTTACAAAGGCTGTCCTGCAGGCTATACCCATTTTCATGTTTTCAGCTCTTCCTGCTCCCAAAGGAGTTATGCAACAAATCAGGAGTATTCAACGAGATTTTCTTTGAGGCAAAGGGGAAGAGAAAAAGAAGTGGGCTTTGGTAGCTTGGGACAAGCTCTACAAACCTAAGGCCCATGGTGGTTTGGGGCTTCATGACCCTGAAATTCTCAGCAAAGTTTCGGCAGCCAAACTGTGGTGGAGGTGGCTCAAGGAATCGGCAACCCCTCGAGCCAAGCTTTGGAAACAAAAATATGCAAATAATTGGCAGGAGAGGGATCATATCCGAATGTCAGGGATCATCAAGGGCTCCCACATTTGGAACCTTGTTTGGGAGAATAGAGCCATTGTCCAGTAGCATAGTTTCTGGGAGATCCGAGCTGGGAACCTTGCACGGTTTTGGGAGGATAACTGGCAGCAAGAACCAAATTTGTTTAGAGAAGAACTAACCGCTCTCAAAAATGACACTGACCACAAAGGTTTACTTATAGTGAGTGACTTCTGGAATCAGGTAAGGGACAATGGTAAGTGGAGAATGTGGAAGGATCTTAGTTATAGTGAAGAGAGTTCTTTATAGGCCCACGCGGACCTTGCTCTTGACCTGGAGCAGAGGAAGATTTCGGTGTCATCCTCATCTGACCAGTTGAGATGGGGTCAAAACACTGAAGGCACCTTTAACCTCAAAGAAGCTAAACGCATGGCCCTAGGTTTTGATTATCCAAACCCTGATTAGGTTTGGAATGACCTTTGGCAGAACTCGCAATGGATGAAAATCAAGTTGTTTATGTGGTTGGTTCACCAAAAGAAAATTCTCACATGGGAGAATCTTCTGAAAAGGGGATTTGTTGGCCCATCTAAATGCCATATATGTGGCTTACAGGAGGAGACAATGGAACATTTACTAAACCTTTGCCCCTTCACCTCAACCTTGTGGAATTGGGCGGCCTTAGTCTTCAGGCAAACTGACAAGGACAGACTCAGCGTCACCAACACTTTGAAAATTTGGAGAAAAGACTTCTCAGATAATGAAATCATTAACAAGGCTTAGACTCTGGTTCCAAGCTTTATTATCTGGGATGTCTGAAAAGAACGCAATGGCAGGATTTTCAAGAACAAAACAGGCTCGACCCAGAACATCATTATTCAAATTTTACAACAACTCAAAGATACCATAGGAGCCCTTATGTGGAAAATTCCTGAGGACCCTCCATCGCCCAAGGATGCTAGCATACTGCTGCAATTGGGTCTCCATTCTCTGGTTCCCCAAAGCACTAACAAGGGTGTGAGCAAAACAACTGCTGGTAAAGATATCTAGCAGCCTCCTCCTCATGGTTTTTTCCAAATCAATATAGACGGGGCTTCTAAGGGCAACCCAAGGATGGCTGGATTTGGTGGTGTCATAAGAGATGAGCAAGGGCGCATAAAGGATAACTTTCACAGTCATTTGGGGACTGCCACAAATAACATGGTGGAGCTCATGGCCTTAGAGCAGTGCTTGGAAACCCTGATAGAGTCAAATTTACACAATGCCATCATTAAAGCCGACTTTGAATTGGTGATTAATGCGACCAAGAAAATGTGTAATGGAACGACACCTGGAAAAGTGTCAAAACATTAGAGGCTTTTGCAAGTCTTTCAACGGATTCATTCCCACTTGTGAACCCTGAGAACCGTCAGCTTCGTTCATGTGCGAACAAAAGCCAATATGTTAGCTAATCGTCTGGCGAATGAAGGAGTGCTATGTAAGGAAAGCTATATTCGGTACGTCTGGGATTCTATACCCTCTGGTAAACTGCATGATGATTGTCAATCACAAGCTGCCAAAAATATGGCGCACTTCTAGACCATGAATAATGAGCAGGAAGAAGACTAGCGGAAGTAGGAGAGCAGAAATCCTTGAGCCTAGTTGAAGTGCCGCAGTAAATCCTAACAGTAAAAGCTCAAATGAAGAGTGAAGTGTTGATGCATAGTAACTGTTGGATCTAGAAGATCAACGGACGGAGATTCAATCAAAGTACTTATTAGAATATTTCTAATATTAGTTTAATGCTCATTCTTCTAGTTGTTTCTATTTTCCTTTCTTTAGCAGTTTCTTAGATGAAACTGACTCTTACATAGAAACTTGATGTTTCTATCTTTGTAAAATATCTCTGTATTATTATTGAGTATTGAGCTCAATCAATTCAATTAATTCATTTGGAAATCCATATGTGTGTTTCGCACTGTTTTATGGTATCAGAGCCAGGACCCAAAGAGATTTCTTATTCTCTGCATCTTAATCTTGTGAGTTTTTTCTGTCAATCCCTTCTAAGGTCGAGCCCTCTGTAAGCCAGGTAGCCTTCACTGAGTCTTAGCTTCAGCTCTGCTCGCTGTGATAAAAGCTTACAGTCGTCTATCTCGATACAGAAGTGGATTTTTGGTTTTGTGGAATTTCAAGAACCAAGGGTTCTTTTGTTTATGTGAATTCCAGTTTTCCCTGTCTGTTGTTGGCGTCAATATCAGAAGGTTACAGTCAAAACCCTACATCTTTAGTTCTGTTCTGAATATCGCAGGAAAGGCAGGAGTATCGCGTGATTTTTTTTTTACGCTATTTTACTGAGATCCCACTCGAATTATTCGCTAGCCAGATTAAGAAGACGCACACAGGCTCGATCTGTGGCTTCGGTTATTGTTTCAAAGTGCAATAGCAGTGAGCGAAGGAAGAAAGAAGATCATCCACGTGTCTTCACAAGGTAGCCGCAATTCTTATATCTCAGAACGACTACACTCAGCACGTGAAAGAATTATTTTTTTTCGACAAAGTTTGTCACTGGACTACCGTCGAGTATATGCGTGTGTCGCATTACTATCGTGGTTAGTATTTGCGTGTGCGTGTGTCGTATTTGTCACCGGAGCTGTCTGTCACCAGTTTACATTTACAGAAAACTCGCTCTTCCCCTTGCCCCGAGAAAAAAAAAAGGAGAACCGAAGCGACGTTGTCTCAACTGAGGACGAAGTTTTTCAAAGAGCAAATTTACGGATCCGTGGCTGTCACCGGAGCTGTCACCAGTTGCGGGTGTCACATTGCTTACGTATTTGCGGTAAGCTCGTGGACCATTCAAATTTTTATATAAAAAAAATTGAGTATCTGTATTATCCGGCAGCGTATTCCTACAGTCAAGGGATCGGTGTTATCACGTATAAAACCCGTGCAGCATATAAAACCCGTGCATCGTATAAAAATCGATATATGTGCAGCGTATAAAACACGTGCAGCGTCTACTCAAGCCTGCGGGTTTTTGGTGTGCAGGTTTTTTATTTTGATTTAAAAGAAAAATAATAAAATAAAATAAAATAAAATCTCGCATATCAGTTTGTGGATCCGTCATTGGTGTTGTCGGACAGCGAGGCATCAATTTTTTTCAGTAAACAGGAGTTTCAATTTTCATATTTTGTGCCACGACTGTTCCATTTTTTCGCAATCCGTGCCACAGTCACGTTATATTTTTGCTCCCACAGTCAGCACATTTTTTTATCTCAGACAAACAATTCTCTATATCAATGATCCGTATCCTGTTTTACATGGTCCAAAACTGCTAAAAAAAAATTTGGCGTACAGCAATTGATATTTCTTCCTCAAAGAGCAATTTCGGGTTATTTTATATACCAGCATTTATCAGATTCTGTTCAAATCAGTCAAATCTCACTATCTTAAGAAACAGAGAGATGGCTTCACTAACCAATCTAATGCTGGAAGGTAGTCAACGCTTCAATGGCACAAACTACAACATCTAGAAACAAAGAATGTTAACCATTTTTGAATATAGGCGTCTTGACCAGCTCGTTCTCAAAAAGGAGCTCCGTCCTGGTACAGCTGGCACCGATCAAGACAAGTTTGATGATCGAAATCGAGAGGCAGATATGCTTCTCAAGCTCTTTGTCGCTGATGATCAGTTACCACAGATTCCTTCTGGCAAGACAGCTACTGAGATCTGGCAACAATTGAAGGACCTTCACGAGACATCCGACAAAAGCAGAGCCTTCTTTCTCAAAAATCAGTTGTTCTCCATCATGATGGACGAACACACGTCTTTACAGGAACATCTCAACAAGATTAAAGATATTCGAGATCAGCTCGAAGCCATTGGTCGCACCATCGAGGAAGAAGATCTGGTAGTCATCACTCTCAAAAGTCTACCACAATCTTATGAGCACTTCATAGAAACTCTAAACATTACTGCCACTAATGTTGATCTAAAATTCCCATACTTATGCACCAAACTTATGCAGCAGGATCGATGGAAACAACAGTTTGGTAGTGGTGCAGCATCAGCCTCTTCAGAAAATGCGTTTGCTGCCAAATATCAGTCATCTCAGTCCTTTCAGCAGAAAGGTTCTTCTCAATCTTTTGATCCTGCTAGGAAGAAAACTGTGCAGTGTAACTACTGTCACAAATTTGGTCACATGAAGAAAGATTGCCGACAGAGAATTGCTTCTGAATAGAAGAAACAGGGAGGACTACATCAGACAGCAAATGTTGCAGAACATTCCGAGCAGACAGATTCTGCCTTTTATGCTTTTATGGCTAAAAGGTCTTTCAATCATATTCCATCATCTGCATGGTACATTGACTCTGGTGCATCACGCCATTTCTCTCACAGGCGTGACTGGTTTATTGACTTCTCACCTTTCAGTGATTCCGTGGTATTTGGAGGAGGTGAAAAATACACAGTAGATGGCAGAGGTAGAGTTCAAATTCAGTCTGGTGGACGCACACTTATCTTCCTAAATGTATACTATGTTCCTGGGATGGAAATTAATCTGTTGTCCGTCAGTCAGATTATGAGGAACTCTCCTCAGCTTGATGTAGTATTCAGTGTGCACAAATGCTCTATTATCGACAAAGAGTTTAATCTTACAGTTGCTGTTGGCCTCGAAGATCATGGTCTATACAGGCTTCTTGACACTAGAAATTTTCCAGAAGTCGCTCTAGCAGCTCGTGCTTCTCACATTAGCACTTTATGGCATCAGCGATATGGGCACCTAAACATGCAGTATCTCTCTCAGCTCTCTCGGGAAGGACTTGTGTCAGGGTTACCTGATATTCAGACTCAGCAGTTGGGCGTATGCGGCGCATGTCAAGCTGGAAAACAACATCGGTCTTCATTCACG
>APFE030923365.1:0-18698 GCA_000404065.3 Pinus taeda | reverse complement strand
TTCATGAACGAACAAAACATGTGGAAACTCATTGCCACTTCATTCGCCAGCTTGTTGAAGACGGATCCGTTCAGTTGAGATATGTTCCCACAACAGAGCAGCCCGCAGACATCTTCACCAAGCCTCTTGGTCCTGCTAAGTTTGAACAATTCAGGGGGTCTATTGGTGTTGTAAATAGATTGAGCATTAAGGGAGGGTATTAGAATATTTCTAATATTAGTTTAATGCTCATTCTTCTAGTTGTTTCTATTTTCCTTTCTTTAGCAGTTTCTTAGATGAAACTGACTCTTACATAGAAACTTGATGTTTCTATCTTTGTAAAATATCTCTGTATTATTATTGAGTATTGATCTCAATCAATTCAATTAATTCATTTGGAAATCCATATGCGTGTTTCGCACTGTTTTAGTATTGGTGGAAGGTGAAAGGCGAGAATCGATCTGGACTGTCAGATCGATGGTGATCAGTAGACTAGCGGGAGTAGGAGAGCTAATTAATCCATATGCTAGATGAACAGCCGCAGACTGTAGGATTTAATGGCCTTCGTCATCCAACAGATATCAGGCCGTAAAGAGATCGACCATTAATCTCAAGGGCAGACCCGAACGTTTATAGATTAAGGTTGCATATTCCTTATCGGCTCCGTAAGGCTGTTAAATGTCGTGTAAGTGGTCCGAGGTGATGTCATTGTGGACCATCGGATCAAATGGGTTTTGATCTACAGCGTTGGATCACCAAGCAACTCTATTGATCGGAGGAAGTATTAACCCTCAGATTAAAGGTAAGATCAACGGTGGAGATTGAGTGATAAGGCTTGGACGGGCTAAAAGAGATTATAGGCGAGGTTTCAATTTATTTGAAGTCCCAATGTTATCACATATCGCATGCGAGAGCGTTCAAATCACATGTTGGTGCGATGCAATATTGAGACAGTCGTTGATTTGGCGGACGAGATCAACGGTTAAAAAGGGATATTGCATATCGCAAGTCGAGAATCATGTGTGCATATGCTTTCGAGTCTTTGTAACTCCGCGATGCGATATATGATTTTGGGTTTTGTTGACCCGGTTGTTTGTTAACCATCAACGGGTCTGTATTTCGTTGGTCTTTACACTTGTAAAGACGTGTACCATATGTAATCTTTTTATTGGTTAATTGAAGGCTCCACTCTTACTTGACCAAAAAAAAATTACTAATTAACTAATTGTTATTACAATTATCCTCATTATATATATATAATATATATATATATATATATATATATATATATAATATATATATATAACATTGCCTTCCTCAAAAGAGCTTTGTCCTCAAAGTTTGTTGATACAAAAGGCTCGATCTCTTTTTCAGTTTCGAATTTCTTCTTGTCTCGGCACTGTCATCTTCGTTGATACAAGTTGATATGATCTTCTAAGTGACAAACAAAATTGTCGCACGGAGAATGGATCTGACCATCCTAAATTAATCTTCTGTGGAATCTTGTGGTTACTAGATACTTCGTGTGAATTGTTATCACAAGAATGAATTGTACTGACATTAGTAGTCTTTGGAACATAAGTTTTATGTTCAAGGTGATATAGATTCGTAGATTGATTGAGATGTCTATTTCGGTGATTCAGATGTAGATAAGGGTTTCTTTTGGTTTGTTTTTCCCCTATCATGTGTGTGGCAATATTCTAATTTACTTCATGTGACGATATTGTTGAGTTGGGGACAGAGCCTTCACTTGGGATGTTCATCATCTAAACTACAACATCTAAGTGTGTCTTTTCTTCAACTAGCTTGTCTTCTTCTTGAGTTGTGATATTCACTGGATCAATATTTGTTCATTTCTCTTGAACTTGGACTTCTAGATTCGATGCTTCCTTCTCGATAAACTGTTGCACCTTGTTTTCCAATGACTTCTTGTCCTTTTTAAGCTTCTTAATTTGCGTCAATAATCAGTGATCTTGTCAACTTCTCTTTGCATATTTTGTATTACTTTTTTACTTTCTTGAGAAATTACTTTTGCGATATCTTGCATATCTTCTGGTGTTACGGAATCTGGCTTCACTATAACATCATGTAATGTTATCTTTTTCTTTTTGCATGAAAATGTCAAAAACTTCTTCATATTTAGGATAAAAGATCCTAGTGATTCGATCCAGGGTGAACAGTGAACCCAGAACTATATCACTATTGTCGCAAAATAAGGTTTTAACAGTGAATTGGGAGACAAAAGTATAGTCTCCAATACTTAGTTTTAGATTGCTTATATCGTATTGTTTGTCACCTGTGTCAACAAAATTCGTTTCAATTATATTCGATTCAGGGATTACCAATCAGTAACCACATCCAGTACTAACATAATTGTTATTTTGAGTAGGATCAATAGAGATGCTAACATCCTTTCCTACAAGTATCCTTTGATTTTAAATAGAACACCGACACATATACTAAAAATTTTAGGAAATTTTCCCTCCTTCAATTCTGAATTTGGCTCCATTTTGTCTTCAAAAGAATACCCTAATATTTTGTTTTAACTTGGTACTTTTATCTATATTCCCTTTTATATATTTATGAAGGTTTTTTTTATTGTACCCTTTTGTATATTACTTGATGATTGAACTCTTCTTTTTTTTGCAAGTTAATATACCTTCCAATTTCTTATTTTAATTTCCTTTTTATAATATTATAATAGTACTTTTTCAAAACACAATTTTTTTGGTTGATCTTGACCTGCCACTTCTACTTAAAACCTTGGTAATTTTTTAATTAATAACTTTAATATGAATTTAAGGCACCCCAAAATCTTTGTCGCTAATCATCATGCCTTCTCTCCCAAATGGTAGTGACTTTTCACTATAGACGGACTAGCCTTTTCACAGGTACCGAGGACAAATCGTAAAACACCGCAGTGGCAAACAGAATATGTGTTGGTGGTTGGGCGTACGGCTGCGAGGGGAGTTGTGCGGCTCAAGATCATTTAGCGTGCCAATCGACGCCTATGGTAGCAAAAATGGTGTTTGGTGCCGGTCTCAAGTTGCAACGAACGAACAAGGCAAATGCGGCAGAGTGTTGCAGCTTGAAAGGTGGTTGGATAAGAAGTGTATACGCAGACTTAACAATGGATGGTGGCGGGGAAGAGTTGTCGAGGAGAAGACGGTAATCTGTAGGAACGATATCAACGATGATAGCACCGTGGACATCAGATAGAGAAATGCAAAGGCGGTTGTGGTTAAGTGGAGGTCACGGTGTCCTGTTGCAGGGAAAACAAACAATTGTCTGGATCATTGTATGTGGCAATCATGCTGGCGTTGCTGGTTGTGGTGTGTGTGGGCTGGTGTGGTAGCTTTAGATGGAATAGCGCAATCGTAGGTTCAACAAGATACAAGCGTGGGTGTTTTGGAGACAATCGACACTAGCTCTTAGGCAACAACGGTGACAGAAATGACAAGTTGGTGTCGTGACGTCCTACATTAATGTGGCTTGTCACGTTGTGGAAACGGTAGGCCGATCAATTGATTTACACCTTATATATTTATATATATATATATTATATATATATATAATTTATATAAAAACATAATAATTTTGTAAATGGCCAAAGGCCTAAATGGCGATACGGAGAAACTCCAAATTCCGTTAGTGAAACGCTTTAACGGCAACGACGTTGACGAATTTTCAATGGCCAAAGACCTAGATTAGAGAACGTGGCTCTGCGCAGCGGTCAAGCAACCAGAGGATCGAACTGCGCCGATACCAAATGAAACGAACAAAGTTGCTTTTCAAGTTAAATACTCCAGAAGACTTGGAATATGTAGATCTCCATTGAGATACAAAAATACATATTAAATGTATGAGTAAGAATGATGATACAAATGAACGTGAGGGGCCTACTTATATACTACACAGTGCCTCTTCATGGAAAGTCATGTCCCATTTAGACATGCCTCTTCAGTATTAATTACTAATTAACTAATCATTATTACAATTATCCTCATTATTTATATATATTTATTCGTAACAACAGACCAGCCACTGCACAGGATAAGTGCAGACCTTACATAAAATGGGATTTGATACTGATGGAGTACATACACTCAAATAATTTGCTTAATGAGTATGAGAACAATAAATTATTTTATATATAAAAAGATGAATGGATAGCAATATGATTTATACATTTGAACAGCCTTCAATAAACATAGTTCAAAGAGGGCCCTGTAAATTTTTACTGAAAGGTTGTGACTTTTGTATGGTCTCAACATATTTAGTCTCCTTTATTTAAACTACATATAGATATATTTTATTCATTATTTATCTTTTATATTCACTTTACACTTTATATTACGACATTTACTTATTTATCCCCATCTTTATTTAGGTATATAACAAAACCCATGACATTATTAATCAGATATTAAAATTTTATAAAACTGGTTTATTTTAAGCATTAAATAAAAATCATATTCTGAGACAACAACATAATCAAAAGGAATTATTTATGTCGATGTAGACAAAAGTAAGCTTACCTGATAGTGTGTCAACAGCCTTCCTGCTTCAACATGCCCCTCAGCCAGTCTTAACCTTTTGCCTAAGTTTTCCAGAATGCTAGCCTGTTTCTCTTGACCATCAAAAGCATCATTGCTTCCGTTGACAGATAATTGACTATAATCCTCCTCATCCAAGAACAATGGACTCATGGTGAGCCTTGAATTTGAAGAAACACCACTATGAAAGTTTCGGGGCACTCTTTCCAAGCCCTTTCTCTGAATAAAATCCTCAGAACCACCAGTAGAATGTCTACTCTTGAAGCTTTTCTGTGGAAGCTTAGATAAGATAGAGGCCATCAGACCCCATCTATCAGTGAGTGTACAGGCATATATACAGTGCAAACCTACCTCTATTATTTCCACTTCATCCTTGAAAAGCCAAACCCCTTCTGAATTTTTGCATCCCTCCTCTAAAATCACAGAGCACAATTCCAAATTATTGTCCTTTGCTTTCTCTTTCAACCATTTAACTAAAAATGTCTCTGAAGAGTCTATAGACATGACTGGCTGATTCCTTGAAGAATCTCCCTCCTCAAGTGTGCCTGTTGTGCCATATTTCCTATGCATAAAAGGAACAGCCAGCTCCCTCAATCTTTCCACAACTGTAGCCTCAGTCACTCCATTGAGCATTGCATTAAATTTTTCATAATCACAAAGAAGTTCCCAGGCACTGAGACTTAAAACATCTCTGTCTGCCGTATCTCCACCAGAAAAAACAAGATGACACAAATCAGAGACATCATCAAAGAAAGTTCTCAACTCTGTGACTCCTTTGTTATGATAGCCAATGTGCAATAAAAAAAAGGAATTCTCCAGTTGCCCACTCAGTTTGTCTATATTCCTTGCTCGTTCTTTGTACCACTCAATCACTTCCATAGTAGATGGCCACAGCAGTCCACTATGTAGTTTAACCATATGCTCTGTACTCATTCTAAGATCAATTTCCTCACCTCTGTCTTGCGAATGACTGTCAATGAAAGCCATAACTTCTTCATTCTCAACCCAATCCTCATCCCTCCCACTCGGTTCAATTTTTGGTAATCCAGGCAGCAATTGACTATAGTTGTGGACTGGAATGGTTTCAGGAATCGCATCTAAGATTTTTAAGATAGAGGGAGCTAAGGAAAAGGTATGGCGCTTGAAAAGCAAGTTCAAAGCTCCAACTTTTCCGCTCTCTGCAAGATTAACAGCAATTTCATCCAGATGCTGTTTGCGGAATATTGCATACTCCTGTGAAGAAAACCTGCACTTTAACATACTACCGTTATTCAGCAATCAAAAGATATGAATAAATTCTTCTCTAAAATATAAAGTTAATGCAATAATCCATGATATCTTTGAAATTTATGCTGTTGAACAAAAATTGAAAGCATTTAACACAATACAGTTCAGATTTATGTTTCACCAAAACTAAAATCATTGTTGTTATCATAATATGGTCTGATAATTAGGCCACAAATGCAATTATTGCACTACATGCCACATCGATCAAAAATAAGTGGACAATTTAATCCAGCTGGACTAGAAACTATAGAATCTAAAGCAACATGCGTCTGTCACCTCTACTTGTATGAATTTTAGACATATGAGAATTAAAATTACAAATCTCGGAAAAAAATTCTCATAAACTTTAGATATGCATAGGCTGTAGGTTGACAAAGTGTAAGATTCCTGCCTAGAAAATACCCAAAATTTTGCGTAGAAAATTCTGAACTAGAGGCTATCTTTCAGTGAACTCCTTTGTCAAAGAGTTTGTTTGTTTACTACTGTAGGTGATGATGTTAAATTTAAATTTGCATGACATGTACAGTCGGTGTTGAAGCTATAGTAAATGCTTCAAATGTCCAAACAAATATTCTTGCAAACTCATAAATAAGATTGTCACTGCTGATATAACTTCCTATATTTATAAGTCTGAAAATGAGCATTCATTTATTTCGATTGGACATAAGTTAATACAGAGAAATAAAGATAGACAGAACCCGGTACTGCAGCTCCAATAATGAGGCTCAAGATTACAGTCTTCATAGTAGGCGCTGCCCAGAATATAAGACCTTCATGAAATTAATTTCCAGCTAAGAGGAGGAATTAAACTCAGCTCCCATGTGTACTCTGTTCTCAAAGATGCACACATACCCAGCTCATTCCAGCTCCAATTCTTCCTCCTATTAACCTGTGCATTGACCAGTCACATGCAGAAGTGATGCATTCTTCCTTTGGCCACAATCTCGGCCTCTTTGTGGTACAAGCTAGTCCAGAGAGAATGAAGGATGTGATCAGAATGTATGGGGAGAATCTCGACATGGGAACAGGTGTAATACACCTCCCTTGACAATGAACTCAACCACTGTCTACAGACTTCGACCCAGCAAAGGAAATGGCAACTCATCCTTCCCACAGAAGGGAACTCGACCCAGAAGTTTGTTTCAAAACTTGGTCTTCACCACAAATAAATCGAACAGGAAAATGGATGGTGATCATTTCCCTTTCCAGCAGCAGTTTAACTTCAGACATGGGCATGGGCATTTTGCCCCACAATTTCTCCTTTAGCCTAAAAGAGTGAGATAGAAAATACCCAATAAAATCAACTGATAACATGTACCTTAATATCCTTCGAAAATCTTATTCTCCATTCAAGCTCAGCTGTGAAATCTGAGTGACTTCACTCTCAAATCCAAACTAAGGTATCTAGTTTCAACACCGAACTCTGCCATGGCAGCTAGGGTTCCAAAACCCTATGCTTCTTCTCAAGAAACTCTCCAAGGGCTCTCTTTTCCAAAACTCCAAAAGCACGAATGAATGAGAAACCCCCTCATTTCCCTTTCTTATAACTCACTTTCATTTTCCCTCCAATTAAATATTTAAAAGCACTTTTCATTTCTTGATTTAATAAAGTGACTTTTATAAACTAATTAAAGTCACGACTGGATTTTGAAAACTTCGGTATTTCTGCGAACATTGTTGGAAATATTGAAACGGGGGGTGAATCAGTATTCCTTTTCAATTGTTATTTTTACCAGTTAAATCATTTATATTTAGAACACAAAATGAACAATAGGAATAAATGCTTTTATTAATATAATCTTTACAATACATCAGGTACAATATATATAAGGCTCCAACCTGTTGCCAAGCACCAACTTGGTCTTTTGTGAGGCTCCAACCTCTAGGGCACCAACCCTATCTTCTCAAGGCACCAACCTTGTGTTTAAGAGCACCAACTCCAAGGACACCAATCCTTCCAATTCTGAGGCACCAACCCCAAGGGCTCCGACCCTATCTTGTCAAGGCACCAACCTTGGATTTAGAAGCACCAACTCCAAGGACACCAATCCTTCCAATTCTAAGGCACCAACCCCAAGGGCTCCGACCCTATCTTGTCAAGAAATGTTTTGATTGTATTACACTGCTCTCAAACTCTTCTTCATTGTGTTCTGTCAATCTACATCTTCACTGCTACATCAATGACAACCTGTCTTCATATGAAGGAGTCTTCACAATTCTTCATATTGCCCAAACAGAGTCTGCAAAGTTACCTCATGATGATTTCAAATAGCCATCGTGATCTACAATAGTCTTCACACAACTTCAATGCGTCTATAATGAACTGCACTAAGCTCTGCACAAAAACAACTCTCAGTTTCAAACCTCTGTTCTCACTATCACGGTAAATGCTTCAGGAGTGACTGCTTCAGGAGTGACTTCTTTAGAGGAGTGACTGTCACAGTTTCATATTGTGCGTTCAATTAAAAATAACCCTATTCATACTCAAATAATCTTCTTAGATCCACAGAGCATCCTTTTGAACTGTTATCTGAATCACTCTCAAACACAGGTCTGAGCTTTTCAATAAATAACCCAGTCAACAAAATGATCGACCTTCGGCTTCCTTCTTCTTCCACTGGACCTTTCGGCTTCCACTTTCATTCGCTCAACCTTTGGCTCCCTTTTTCGCTCGACCTTTGGCTTCCTTTTTCACTCGCTCAACCTTCAGCTTCCACTTTCGTTCACTCGACCTTTGGCTTCCTTTTTCATATGCTAATTCACGTTCACGAGTTGTGAACTGTCCTTCTTCTCTGTGATAGATGCCCGAAATCCATTACCTGAAGTGAAGCATTTCAACTTGTATATGAGTTTTGTCGATAACCAAAAGACACGTTCATTGGGAGGAGAGGCCAACTTATGAGTTTGCACATTAAAAGATTTTATCAGAGAGGCCCTTTTTTTTTAATATTCATCCAAGGTTATACCCACACGGAGGTCCCACATGCCATGACATCACCTTTAATCCGGCAATCGCAATTTCATGAGAATCAGAGTCATTCCTTTAATCCCGCAATCGCAACTTCATAAAAATCGGAGGTTTTACAAGTGTACATGCTTTGTCCTCTGATATCAACATCATCGATATTCACATATCAACATAGTTAAAACCATATAATGGGTGGTCACACCTGCCACTGTAGGAATTTACAGGGTAAGTTCCTCAGATAGAACACCAAAAGGACACCGCTCACAAACAGATCACAGATCAATACACCAGTATTTTGACGTGGTTAAAACCCTCCGAGAGGGAAACAGTCCACGGCCTGCGCCAACGTGGCTACTACAGGCAATTTATTAATAAAAGAATGAAAATTTACATAAGCTTCTCTCATGCACGGTTAACCTACACATGACCCTCCATGCGCTTTAAATAGAATTCATGGACCAATCGGGGGTCAAGCCACAGATCAAGTGTCGGTAATACCGAGGAGAGAATGAACCGTCGGATCACTACATATCGTGACCGTCGGATTGTAAGTTACAAAATGTACAACGGTAAAGAAACACACTTTACCTAACTCTATACCTAACTCTATACTAGACCAAGTTGAACTTAACTATTTCCTATGTGTCGGAATATCCTAACATCCCCCCTTAAGAACAACTTGGGATAGGATTGAAGGATTTACAAATATGACACAATAGGAGAAGGAAGGAGGCACTAGAGCCTATCCCCCCTTAGTGACAACTTCCTGAACTCCAAGCATATATCGAAGTTTAGTGAACTTCGCCTCTGTGAGAGCCTTTGTGAAGATGTCTGCAACCTGATCATCTGTTGAACAATATTGCACTTCAAGAACATGGTCATGAATGAACAATATCATCACCTTAATCGCAATCGCAACTTCCGGAGGTCTTCTCATAACATAGTCGATCCCCTACGACCGATGGAGCGGATGCGGTATACAATAAATTGTTTTTGATAAGCTCGTTGGGTACACAACTCTATCGCAATTGGCGGTCCGTTGTGTCTAGACCCTTATCGCAATCGACGTTTTGACATTTCTTTGAAACGTGTGATTCAATGGACGCAATATCATATTGAGTCATATTATAGTGGTGCAGTCAGGTCCGCAATAATATCGCAATCGGTGTTTTTAACATGACATCCTTTAAGACTTGTGGTACATAACTTCCGACGCGGCAGACACGATATAACATAACGGTGTATTCTAATAGAGCGGTCGGGTCCGCATATATATCACAATCTATGGTTTGTGGGACTTCAACTGGCACACGGATTAAAAGTGCCTTAACCCCCGCAATTGACTGTGATCTAAGAGTTGAATATGAGATCGACGACTAGGATTGAGTGCGGGACTTCAGCCACGATCAAGGAAATCCGTACTTTCCTACCCCCAGAGTTGCTAATCACCATCGATCTGACAATCCAGATCTATTCCTCCGTTGTTCTTCCTATCGGTTCTTCTTAGGCATATATTACATGCAATACTTCCAATATGGCTCCTCCAATGTTTTCTTCTTTATTCCTCTGATATCGTTGTTGCTCTTTGTTCTTCCGATAGCGCTTACCCTTGGGCATATGCGATAACCTACTTCCTTAATAGCTTCTAATGAACTCTTCCTCTTATTCTTTGGCTTCATGGCCTCTCCTCTTTACTCTTTCTCTTTCTCTTCTAATGGCTTCCGATATCTTTCCTCCTCGGTTCCACTGTTTCTATTATGTCTGTATTCAATCCTTGGATCCTCCATGAGCAGTATTATGATCAATGGGCATCAATGGGAAACCACACGTCACAAGAATTTTCCATCACAAACACTGCAATATTGACATCAATGACAACCTAGATTAGCAATCTCCCCCTTTGTCATTGATGGCAATATTCTTCTTCTCTCCCCCTTTGACATCGATGGCAAAGGACTGCACAAGGACTCCCCTTGTCAAACTGCTCCCCCTGTCAAACTACTTCTGTTCTTTATGAATATAATATTTTTATGGGTATGTTACTCCCCCTGTCGTGGTGCTCTTCTTTTTACTCAAGATAGAAGGATTGTTGCCTTATCATCAGCTAGCGCATTATCCCCTCTTCATGTCTCAGAACTTCATCATGGCTTCAAGAGTGCTTAAAGATGCTCCACTTCAATGCTTCAAAATAGACTCCAACTAGTCATACACTAAATGTCCAGGTCCAATTTTTTTATGCTTCTACACCGTATTTTATTGTCTCCATAGTCAGAATTAAGAGGCCTTCACAGTGTGAATCAAGAGAAAATGCCACTGAAATTGTCATTCTCGCTATCTTTCTTCAAATCAGGATTCCTTTGTATCTCTGTGCTTCTCCTTAAGTTGCTGAGCTATATTCGACATCACAATATTCTCCCCCTTTTTTTCAATATCTAATCTATGACTATCTTTTCAATTCTTTCTACTGCTTGACAACTTTTTGCAATGCTTCAATTATGCTAGATTCTTCCAATTGCTCTTGCTTCAAGCTCCATTCCCAAATGTGTTTGTTTGTTTGAAGGTTGCCTCTATTACTGTCCTTGATTTACCTATTCTCACATCATATCCCTAAGTCGAGACATTCAACTTCTGTAATACCAACAACATAGTTATTTTCCCTATTTCTCTAGCATTGGATGGCTTTCCCTACTGCTCCAATTTATCCTTAGTGATCAAGTGGAAAACATCTTCAACAACAGCCCGAAGAATGGTTACAAGATCATGTTCTTCAATGTAGTGCTCCTGAGAAATGATCTTTATCAAAGAATGATTGTTAATATAGCTCATCAAGGATTTCATATGGACCCTTTCACGAATAGCTACTGCAATAATGATCAAGAATCACAGGCTCCCCCTAACTGTATGCATCATCTCTTTTGGCAGAGTCTTCCCATCAAATGCTTAGATTGTCGAAGATCGGGTCAATAACATGTGTTGTTGGCTGGAGAGTTCAAGGGACTTTCGGATTGTATTTGCTTCCTTCTCCATACTTGTGTAACTTTATTATCTGGCATAGTTCTAGCTTGAGAAGGTGCCCAAATAAAGTTACGATTATGTGCCATATGACCAATGTTATGACACTTGAAGCATTCTATGTTGTTCATGAATAAGAATTCATGATTTCTTCCTGCAGAATTGCTTCTCGAAGATTGTCGGGGACCATGGTGTCTATCTTTGTGGTATGCCCTACAATCTTTTGCCATGTGTCCAAAGTTTGTACAAGAATAACAATAACCAAGAAATATACTTTGGTACCTGGGAGAAGAAGGTTTCCTTGATGTACTTCCGAAGTCTTTCTGCCTTGAGATCCTTTGATTATAACCATTGCTTCTTGCGTCCTTGACATCATCTGCATTTCTTCTTGGAGCGGGATTTCTTCCATCGTTGCCTTGACTCTTCTCTTTGCCTTTGTTGGAACTGGGAGCATTATTATTTCCATCAGGCTTCCTCATGTCCTTGTTGTTTGAAGTATGGTCAACCTTGCTTGAGGATTCACCTTCATAGCCAAGACCTGATTTATCAAATGGAAATCTTTGATGGCTAAGCATGTCATCCAAGGATTGAGAGCTCTTCAAGTTTTTGTCCATCCCTTCAACCTTTTTCCCGAGGGAGACAATCTCTTCTTCCAATCTTTCACAATCACTATTCTTCTTAGCAAGTTGTTTCTCAATTTCTTCCTTGATACGAGTAGCTTGATTTACTTCTATTTTAAGGGAGATGATATCTGATTTCATTTTGAAAATTTCTTCATTTTCCTTAGCTAGACTGCTCTCCATTTCTTCCTTGATCCTTGTAGCTTTACATGTTTCGACCTTGAGAAGGTTGATGGATTTAAGTTTGAAGATCTCTTCATCCTTTGCTTTTAGTTGGTATATCATGGTGTTTCTCTCCTTTTCTGCTTCATCAACCTGCCCTCCTATGATTACCAATGCTTCCATTGTCTTCTCAGCTCCTTGTGCTAACTTTCTTGCTTATTGTAGTTGTGATCTAAGGGAGGAGACCTCTTCCTTGTATTGACCAACCTCTACTTCAAGTTTGTTCAAGCTCTGTGCCTTTGTTCAAGGTGGCTTGACAAGTTATCTTCTCGATTCTTTGCTTTATCCAATTGATTTGTCATGGGTATGACTTCTTCATGATGCTTTCTTTTGCTTTGATGAAATTCCTTCTTAAGCTTGGCAAGCTCTTCACCCCTTTCTTGTACTTGAAGATTGACAATGTCAACTTTCTTCCTTGTTTGGTCTTGATCACCAGCTAGTGCTTTCTTATTAAGTTCCTTGTTTTCCTTTTTCAAATTGATAATCTCTTCCATGGCAGCCATAGGTTTAGTGAGGAGATCTTCTTCAAAATCTTTTTCATTCTCTTCATCTTCTAGATCTTCTTTAGCCTTGATGTCATCATTCTCATTTTCAGCTTCTATGATGGGTTCTGGATTTCCTTCTTGGTTTCCATCATCTTCTTGACTAGTGGTCATGGTCAATGCTCCTTTTGAGTGAAGGTCATGAAGTTTGTCCCATATACCATTTGTTGACGAACATTTTCCTAAATTGTTCTTTATAGAATCTGGTAGCCCATTCATGATTGCCTTCATTGCTTTTGCATTGTACTCCTTGGATTCTTCATCCATCATGCTATCAACAATCACTGATTTCCAGATTTCAATGCCTTGAGTCTTTAAGAAATTCCTCATTCTTGCTTCCCATATATCAAAGTTTCCATTGAACCATGAAGCCTTCACACATTGATTGACTTCTATTTTAGTGGTAGAAGGAGACACATCTTTAGGACGATTGGAGACTTTCTTCCTTGGCTTCCCCATTTGTGTTCTAATGATCAACCTTCAAGTTGTTAGGCTTTGAGTGAAGATACTGGCTCTGATACCAATTTGTTGGAAATTCTGAAACGGGGGGTGAATCAGTGTTCCTTTTCAATTGTTATTTTTACCAGTTAAATCATTTATATTTAGAATACAAAATGAACAATAGGAATAAATGCTTTTATTTGTATAATCTTTACAATAAATTAGGTACAATATATATAAGGCTCCAACCTGTTGCCAAGCACCAACTTGGTCTTTTGTGAGGCTCCAATCTCCAGGGCACCAACCCTATCTTCTCAAGGAACCAACCTTGTGTTTAGGAGCACCAACTCCAAGGACACCAATCCTTCCAATTCTAAGGCACCAACCCCAAGGGCTTCGACCCTATCTTGTCAAGAAATGTTTTGATTGTATTACATGGCTCTCAAACTCTTCTTCATTGTGTTCTGTCAATCTACAGCTTCACTGCTACATCAATGACAACCTGTCTTCATATGAAGAAGTCTTCACAAATCTTCATATTGCCCAAACAGAGTCTGCAAAGTTACCTCATGATGATTTCAAATAGCCATCATGATCTACAATAGTCTTCACACAACTTCAATGTGTCTATAATGAACTGCACTAAGCTCTACACAAAAACAATTTCAAGCCTTTGTTCTCACTGTCACGGTAAATGCTTCAGGAGTGACTTCTTTGGAGGAGTCACTGTCAAGGTTTCATATTGTGCGTTCAATTAAAAACAACCCTGTTCATACTCAAATAATCTTCTTAGATCCGCAGAGCGTCCTTTTGAACTGCTATCTGAATCACTCTCAAACACAGGTCCGAGCTTTTCAATAAATAACCCAGTCAACAAAATGTTCGACCTTCGGCTTCCTTTTTCTTCCGCTGGACCTTTCGGCTTCCACTTTCGTTAGCTCGACCTTTGGCTTCCTTTTTCGCTCGCTCGACCTTCGGCTTCCACTTTCATTCGCTCGACCTTTGGCTTCCTTTTTCGTATGCTAATTCACGTTCACAAGTTGTGAACTGTCCTTCTTCTCTGTGATAGATGCCCCAAATCTGTTACCTAACGTGAAACATTTCAACTTGTATACATGTGTTTTGTCGATAACCAAAAGACACGTTCATTGGGAGTAGAGGCCAACTTGTGAGTTTGCACATTAAAAGATTTTATCGGAGAGGCCATTTTTTTAAATATTCATCCCGCAATCTCAATTTCATGAGAATCAGAGTCATTCATTTAATCCCACAATCGCAAGTGTGCACATGCTCTGTCCTCCGACATCAACATCATCGATATTCACATATCAACATAGTTAAAACCATATAATGGGTGGTCCCACCTGCCACATCATCACCTTAATTGCAATCGCAACTTCCGGAGGTCTTCTCATAACATAGTCGATCCCCTACGGCCGACAGAGCAGATGCAGTATACAATAAATTGATTTTGATAAGCTCATTGGGTACACAACTCTATCACAATCGACGGTCCATTGTATCCACACCCTTATCGCAATCGGCGTTTTGACATTTCTTTGAAACGTGGGATTCAATGGACGCGATATCATATTGAGTCATATTATAGTGGTGCAGTCAAGTCCGCAATAATATCGCAATTGGTGTCTTTTAACGTGACATCCTTTAAGACTTGTGGTACATAACTTCCGACGCGGCGGACGCGATATAACATAACGGTGTATTCTAATAGAGCGATCGAGTCCGCATATATATCACAATCTATGGTTTGCAGGACTTCGACTGGCACACAGATTAAAACGGCCTTAACCCCCGCAATTGACTATGATCTAAGAGTTGAATATGAGATCGACGGCTAGGATTGAGTGTGGGACTTCAGCCACGATCAAGGAAATCCGTACTTTCCTACCCTTGCAGTTGCTAATCACCGTCGATCTGACGATCCAGATCTATTCCTCTGCCATTCTTCCTATCGGTTCTTCTTGGGCACATATTACATGTGATACTTCCAATATGGCTCCTCCAATGTTTTCTTCTTTACTCCTCTGATATTGTTGTTTCTCTTTGTTCTTCCGATAGCACTTACCCTTGGGCATATGCGATAACCTGCTTCCTTGATGGCTTCTGATGAACTCTTCCTCTTATTCTTTGGCTTTTCCTCTTTACTCTTTCTCTTTCTCTTCTGATGGCTTCCGATATCTTTCATCCTCGGTTCCACTGTTTCTATTATGTTTGTATTCAATCCTTGGATCCTCCATGAGCAGTATTATGATCAATGGGCATCAATGGGAAACCACTCATGTCACAAGAATTTTCCATCACAAACACTGCCATATTGACATCAATGACAACCTATATTAACAAACATAAATTTGTCATTTATTTTCTAAGTGATATTGGTACGTAGATTGATTGGAAAGTCTGCTCTTGTGATTCAGATGTCGATAAATAGTTCTTCTGGTTGGACTTTCCCTTATCAAGTTAGTGGTTGTTTTCTGATTTCCTTCAGGTGATGGTGTTGAGTTGGCGATTGAATCACCATTTGGAATGTCCATCGTTTGAACTGCAACTTATGCATGCGTCTTCACTTCAATAGGATTTGGATTTCCCTGCACTGTGAGATTAGTGGAATCGAAATTTATTTCTTCTTCTCCAACTTGGACTAGTACATCTAGCGATTTTGATTCTTCCCTTGTGACAACTTCTTCGAACCTATTCGTCAATGATTTCTTATCATCGTTAAGTTTTTTAATCTATTTAAGCAGATTCTGTTTATGATTTTTGAGACGTAAGAATTCCTCATTTTCCGAGTCAACTTTATTTTGGCATTCAAGCTTCTCGTCTTTTAAACACTTGATTTGTTCTAATAATTTTTTGTTGAAGTCCTTTAAGCATAAATTTTCCTCTTCTTTTTCTGATAGACTTTCGTTGAATTTCTTGTCAAAACTTTTTTTTCTTGATCTAACTTGTGCTTCTTAGTTTTACACTTTTTGACTTGTGCAAGAAGTTTCTGGATATGATCTTTTAAATGAGACTATTCTTCCTTTTTATTGGATATAGCCTCCCCAAGCTCTTTTTGCTTCTCCGATATTAAGTTTTGATTCCTTTGAGGTATTAATTTTGTGACATCTTTAAAGTCTTATGATGAGGACATTATCGATTTTGACTTCATTCTCATGTCTCAAAATGTGATCATCTTTCCCTTATAAGAAAACATCAAATTTTTTTCTCTACGTTTAACATGCATGCACCCAATTCTCTAAACCAAGGTTGACCAAGAATTATGTCAACCTCTATGTCATACATTTTTACAACACAAAATTGGGATATGTACTCATAATGATATATTGTTATTTGTAAATCATTAATTTCATATTTTTTTTTCCAAAAAGATATGTTGTTTCGCCTACATTGGCATCTGAAATTAGCAGTCGATTAGCCATATTAATATTTATGTAATTTTCATCGTTGTTTGTACTAATAGCAATAATAACCCTTTTCCCTTAGATAGTCCCTCTTAATGTAATTAACTTGTGATGTGTGATTAGAACACCCTTATAAGAAAATCATCCTTCCTTCATCATTTTCGAATTAGGGTCCATTTGCTTTTTTCTTCAAAATAAGTGTCATTTTATTTGATAAACTTGAACACCTTTAAAAATCCCTTTAACTTTTATTTTCCTCAATTATATATATGTTTTCCCACTTTAAAAAAGTTAATATAGCTCCACTATTTAAATAAAATGCACCTTAGATTTCTTATAATGCTTTTAAAAAGTACTCTTCCTTTGTTATAACCTAAGTCACCGGATTCGTCCTAAACCCCCTGCGAATCCCGAATCCAGCGAATCTGACACGATTCGGTCCGGATTCGTGTCCAAATCACAGGACACGTCGTGTCCGAGGGCGTGTCGCGATTTTCAAAAGCGTGTCGCGATTTTAGGACACGTGTCCGGTTTCCAGGACTCGCTAAGCTCAGCACGGGAATGAAAAGGGCGTGTTTGCTCATTAAAATTGTCATTTGGCAAGTGATTTGTGCTGTTGGCAAGTGATTTGTGCTGTTGGCAAGTGATTTGTGCTGTTGGGGCAAGGAGTAAAGCATTTTGGCAACTTCATGATCAAGTCTTGGCAACTTCATGATCAAGTCTAGGCCCTAGTATTGATATGTTATTCATGGTAATGTTAAATTCTTAAAGTAAAAGGATGAAAATGAAGATTCACTTTTACTTAAATTTTTAACATTACCATGAAATGACTCAGGATGTTTGAGTGTGGTTCCGGCCTCACTGGGTTTCATATGGAGAAAGTAGAATTTTAGATTTCAATCAAAATCTAGCAGACTTATCAGTTTTTCAAGATTTTAGGATTGGGGGATTGCAATGTTTCCATTGAATTTTGTCATGTATTAGGGTATGGAACTCGTATTTAATCAAGAGCACCAAACCAAGAGCTTCCGAATATGTCGCTCCCGCTCCCCGCTTTCGCTCCCGCTCCCAAGTAACAATATTCTTGATGATATGGGTCTAGACACCACTGTTGAGTTGGCATTGGCCAACATGGATCTCGATGATCTAGTGCTAGAGCTTGTTAGATTTGATGACTTAGAGGGGTCAACCTCCATACCAGCAGATGCAGAGGCGACTATGGATACAGCGAAGTAGGAGGATGTAGAGGAGAGCAGTGGAGACCATGATGATGGGGGCAGTGATGCTGATTGATGCCTTGAGGCTTGTATACCTGTAGTTGTTTTATATTTTCTATTTCTATTTGCCATTGGCATTGCACCAACACTACCTATGTAAAACATTTTGATTTGATGACTTCATGAGAAAACTACAATTGTCAGTGTGTTTATCTTACTATCTTGTAGTTGTAAGTTGTCTTTCAGTTATGAATTATGAATCATGATTTAAATTTTTAATAGATTTATCATTTATGTGATCAGTACCACTGACATTTATTTGAATTTTGTATGTACTATGCATGCTAATAGTTATAGATGAAGACCTATGTTTGAAGTCAATAAATTTGTATCATTAATTAAAAGTTGTGTAAGAAATATGATATTATC
>APFE030923356.1:16287-101743 GCA_000404065.3 Pinus taeda | reverse complement strand
TGATGTTTTATTGTTATTGATGCTGCTATATTGATGATCAACGTAGAGGAGCTTATTTATTGTGTATGTTTTCCGCAATAGTACATGATCAGGATAATATCCATTGAATATGTGTTAAACTATTCAAAATTTCTACAAGCTAATCTACTTTTCTTTGGATGTCTATCATTGTGTTAGATGAGAGAAGAGTTTTATTTTATATATATGTATGGACGAAGCTAATCTAAGTTTATTTGGATGTCTATCATTATGTTAGATGCGAGAAGAGGTTTATTTTTTATGAAAACAATAGTGGAACTCTGGGAGCTCATAGAGTCAAGACAAAGTTGTTTCTATGGGTGGAAGGACATAAACAATTTGTTACTTGTTAAAATATTTTAAAGTACCAAAATATCTATGCATTGAGATAAAGTTTACTTGTTAAAAGATTCAAAAAGTACCAAAATCTCTATGCGTTGAGATAAAGTTAAGAATCTCTTGATTCACGAGGTAGATAAAGTTTGGAATCTATTGATTCATGAGGTAGTTGGAAAGGAATTGAAGGGTCCAAATATCACCGAGATTCAAGAGTTTTTGTGTAGTACTAATTTGAGCCTCAAGGCATCCAAGAAGTCATGGAACTTTTTAAAACCTCAAAGAAGGTGTAAGTGGGGATAAATAAAAATATAAATTTGTAAAAGAAAAAGGAATTCTTAGACTTTTTAATGGTTGAAATTTTATGTGATTGTTGAGCTTTTATGTGGGGAATATTCCTAAGGGCATTCAAATTACACGAGTTTCATTGGTAAGTGAAGGCATAGGTAATATCCATGCCACAACACTTGCTATTTATCAAATTGTATTAAATTAGTGGTTGGGATGGGTGTTTCCATGCATATAGCTTAGGTTCAAATCATAATGGGTTTAAAGTCTAGTTCATGTGTGTAGGTGTTTGATCTTCCAGAGTTTTCTATTTTTCATTAAAGGACTTAGCATATGTCTAACCAGACAAATAAGTTTAAATGGATGCTAATATGATACTTGATTCTTTATAATGAATTCTAATGAAATATATGAATATAGAAATGTGAAATGAAAGGGTTGAATGTCTTATTCCAATATAATGTTTGTTTATTTATTATCAAATTCCATAACAAATGACAATTAGTTAGAATTAAATAAAATCATGGAGACAATAAAGAAAGAAGCCACTTTATTTCAAAATAGTCAAGTCTTCATTTCAATTAAATAAATATGTAACAAGCTAAGATATAGAGTATCTAATGTGAACAAGAGATATAAGGTGGAATTTATTCCACTCCATTACAATTGATTATTGTGAGGGTTCTGCCTATAGTTCCACTAGTGATCTAACCTCCTCTAATCCATGGGACTCCAAGTGGTCATGGGTTCAATTCCGCTTGGCACCCCAGAGTTAACACTCAGTCATGTTGTTACCAATAATTTGGTACATTTCCTAGTGTCACAATGATGGATCTTAAGTTCAGTGAGAGGTACAAAAGTAATAGCTGCTTAAAGGGGTTGTTAGTGGGTTATCTATGATTACCTATGGATATAGCAAAAAATAACCTTAGAGGCTAATTTCCATTAAAATAAAATAATTTCAATGAATATCAACTCTAAAATTACTTAAAAGGGGAAATACTATGGAACAAAATCCAAAATTAGAACATCCTTTTTTTGAAAAATTTTAAAATTTAAAAGGGAAAGGGAGATAAACCAATGGAAATCTAAGAATTTTTTAGTTACATAGGTGAAATAAATATGAACAATTATCCACTAAAAATGGGTTGCTGAATGGAAACATGATTACATTTGGCACTAATATTTAAAGGCTTCTTCTCTATAAAAGTGCAATAGAAATTATGTAGTCATCGAGGTTTTGGGCATCATCCAGTTGGTCCATAATAACGATCACAATCATAAATTTATGATAGTGTTGACATCTATTTAAATTTCTAATAGGTCCAAAACAAATTGGAAACAAAAATTCCCATAAGAATTTTGTATTTCTTTTCTTTACACCAATGCCTTTGGAAGAAAGATAAGAGATGGTAAATCTCACTATGATCATGAAAATTCAATATATGGGCCCGTTAAACATGGTGTAGTGAACAATTTGATTAAGAATAATTCAAGTAGAAACATTGGCACATAAAATCTCATTAAACATCAAGTTTAATGTCTCTGGATGCCTTGTTTGGCCCTTGCAACTCTCCATAAATACATATTTATTCCAATAATAATTTATTAAGCTAATATAACCCTAACAATGATATAATTGTGAATTCATATGCACAAGAATATAACAATCGAAATAATTGTGCATGTTTCAAAATTTTTCATTACACTTGATTCCATGAATGGACACAACAAATTACAAACAAAAAACATTCCACACAAAGTTGATTATGAATACATATATAATGAATGCAAGTCCACCAAACCAATTGTTGAGAAGTGACATAGTGCCCAATTGTAGAACCTTTTATGCAATCGACTCCCCAGTTAGAGAATGATACCACAAGGCAAAGGAAGCTCCTAAATTTCTCTAAACTAATGAAAAAATCCATTTCTCTAATATCTAAGCTAATTTGTGTAGAAATATGGTGATAGAATTGCAACTGCTCAAAAACTTTAATCTAAAATCAAGAGACACAATTCTGCTATACTCATTTGTGTAATTTAATTCACAATTTAGAACAACATTCACAAACATTCAATAAGAAAAACCACATATGCACAATATTTTCTAGGGGGACCCAATTCGGAAAAACCACTCAAGCATCTTTGCATTAATCATATGAATAGAGAATGTATTACAAATGCTTGCTTGCTCTAAGCTCAACTTGCAAATGAATAACCTATCTCTCTGCTCAATGAGAAGCTCTGACCCAGAATTAGTCAATTTCTTTCTCTACTTGAGCTCCCATGTCCTTGTGAAATTCTTGAAGAATTAGCCCCTATTTTTTTGGAATTTTCCTCTAATTGATTTTACAATTCCCAAGGATTAGTCATTTGAC
The DNA here is from genome assembly GCA_000404065.3 of Pinus taeda. Taxonomy (NCBI): domain Eukaryota; kingdom Viridiplantae; phylum Streptophyta; class Pinopsida; order Pinales; family Pinaceae; genus Pinus; species Pinus taeda. Next base: position 98,720 of record APFE030923356.1, on the reverse strand, counting down.
TGCATGCAACACCTGTACACTCAAACTAGTTTACAATTGCTTGTTACACTGCCTTGGAATCTCCACCAAAACTGATGAACTCAAATTCCTTTCATGCGCTAGCTATTTTGAGCTTATTGATCAATTAACTAGATGATCACTGAGTTAGATTGTTGTGCCACTGCACAACTAACCTTCCACTAGTTCTATCAACAATTAGAACTAGTTTAATTGAACACAATTGAATATAATTGAACTAGATTACTAAAATTTAGCAATCACACATGCTTAAATGAACTCCATGCCATCTAATGTGAATTTACTGAGCTAACTAAGTGACAAGAGCCATGTCACCTCATTTAGCTACCTCTAATTTGTCTGCTAATGTGGAAATTCAATTTTTATCAATTTGACCAAGGCAAAGTCAAATTGAGACTTTCTTGCTATAGTTCTCAACACTTCCTCTTGGTAAGAAATGGATTATCAACCACCCATATCCTACACCTATGGAATTCAAACTTCCATCTTGACAAAGCCTTTGTCAAGATGTCAGCATCTTGTTTCTCTAATTAAATGTATTGTAGCAACATTTTCCGCCTTTGTAGATAGTCCCATCAATGATGATACTGTATATCTATATGCTTGGATCGATCATGAAACACCAGATTCTCAAAGAGATTAATGAAACTCTGATTATCATAATAGATCACAGTTGGCTCCATCATTTCACCAAACAATCCCACAAGTGTCTTTCTTCTCTATATTTCCTCACATGCTGCTTGACTTGCAGCGGTGTATTCAACTTTTGTCGAGCTAAGTGCCACAAATCTTTGCTTCCTACTGTTCCAGGAAACCAATGCAAACCCAACACTGAAAATTCCACCTGAGGTACTCTTTTAGTCAGATGGACTTCCTACCCAATTTGCATTTTCGAAGTTCCACAACTTCACTCCCTCTATCCGTCTATACCATAGTCCATACTAGGTAGTGCCTCTGAGGTACCGTAAACATGCTTAGATGTCTTCCAATACAATTTCGTCTACCTAACCATAGCTTGGCTCGGTTGGTTTACTGCATAGCACATATATGTTCGTGTGTTCACAAGATACATCAGTGAACCCACTAGCTGTTGGTAAATGGTAGCATCCACCTCTTCACCTAAAGTGGAATTCTGCTTCCTCCAGTTGGTCGCTAGGGGTGTCTCCATTGGCTTACAACTCTCCATGTGAAATTTCTGTAGTATCTCATTGTCATACTTTCCTTGAGACATAAATAATTCCCCATCACCTTTCCATACTTCCAACCCGAGGAAGTAGTTCATTAGTCCCATGTCCTTCATCTCAGATTCCCTTGAAAGATCCTCCTTGCAAGAGTTGATTAGCTACTCATCACCTGTTAATATGAAATCATCATCATATAAAACAATGATAATAAATTTACCTTCTACAAAAATATAATAGAGGTTCACATCTGCTTCACTTTTTGTGAAGCCCAAACCAGTGAGATAATTGTTGAACCTGGTGTACTAAGCTTGGGGTGCCTGCTTGAGACCGTTGAATTCTCACCTGATTTTGCACACATGAAAATCCCAATAAAATGTCTCAAAACCTTCTAGTTTCTTTATGTATAGTTCCTCCTCAATAAAATCATTGAGAATTTTCTTTTTGACATCAATCTAGTGGATCTTCCACCCCATCTTTTCAGCTAGTGAAAGAATTGATTTGATGGATGAATACCTTGCTATAGGAGATAAAGTTTCCTCATAGTCAATTCCCTCAACTTCAGAGAATCCTGTTTCCATAAATCTGGCCTTATACTTCTCTATGCTTCCATATGATGCATGGTTAACCTTAAATATCCATCTCGAACCCGCAATTGATTTATCTGTCGGTCTTGGGACCACTTCCTAAACACTATTCTTCATGATGAATTCATAGTCTTCCACCATTGCATCAACCCAAATTGGTTGCTCAACTACTTCCTCAAAAGAGGATTCCTCAATCTCTATAAGATGAGTCATTAGAGCCATATAACCAATGTACCTCTCAGGTGACCTCCTTTGTCTATACAAATTTGAAGGACCTCCCACATTCTCCATCATATCTTGCACCAATCTATCAACTTCCATGGTTCTTTTTCTCCTTTCTTTGCATGGTTATGCTTGAGTGGATGTATCCACTCCGCCTCCTCTCTGATGCTCCATTTGTGGATGCTCCACAACTTCCTGAGCCTCCTCCTTTGGAGATAAAAGATCTTCTTCTAGTGGGATCTGAAGCTCCCTCTCAAGAGAGCACCACATTACTTTCTCCTCATAAAACTTTACATCCCTACCCACACCTGTTATTTTGAGGAAAGGTAAGTACACATGGTAATTGTGTGGAGTTTCGGTGTAACCCAAAAAAACTCCCAAATTTGTTGTCGCCTTAAGCTTCTTCCTCAATTCTTTGGATACATGGAAGTAAACAGAGGCTCTAAATTTCTATCCAATAAATCTTCCTCTAATGTAATCATACTAAGAATCTGATGAGGATTTCAGTTCTACAATTAGACTATTGTGTTACATGCATCTTCCCACAAATGCAGTGGCATGCTTGGTCATGTAGCATAAATATTATAGCTAAAAAAATGCTCTGGTTCTTCCTCTCAACTAACCCATTCTGCTACAGGTCGTGGGTTGTTTTCATCTCTCTTTGAATTCCTTATTTTACACAAAACTCCTTGAAGTCATTCGAAACATACTCACCTTCATTTTTTCTCCTGAGAGCCTTCACCTTCTTGCCGATCTCTTTCTTAACTAGTAACTTGAATTCTAAAAACTTTAAAATGTCTCATCCTTCTTCCACACGAATAATATCCAACACTTCCTTGCAAATTCATCAATAAAATTTACAAAGTATTGATATCTAGCAGTGGAGGCTTCCGAGAAAGGTCATCAAACATCAGAGAGGAATCTTTCCAAAACTGCATGTGCATTGCTGTCTCGATCATGGAATGTGTATTTCACATACTTCCCCAAGGGACAAACCTTGCAAAAATCTTGCTACTAAAGTGCTCCTTTCAGGAGGTCAGTGGTTATTTTTTGCATAATTTTGAGGGCCCCATAATTAAAATGGCCCAACCTCTTGTGCCATAGTTCACTGACATCTTGACTCTACACTGTCTCTACCTTAGCACTTAATGCGGCACAATCTTCCACATCCAACTTGTATAGGTTCTTTGCACAAACCTTTATTTGTTTCACCTTTCTAGTAGCTATGTGCCTCAGAAAGGCTTTACCTTTATTGAAGATTACATTATAGCCACGATCTTCTAGAACTACTACAAAGACGGGGTTCTTCTTCAGGCCTGACACACACATGAAATCTTTTAGGTGAAGAGGGGATCCCGACTCTCTATTAAAGGTTACTGTACAAATTTTGGTAGCACTGTACCTTCCATCATCCCTAAGATCAATATGCATATGGAGATATTTCTCCTCCAGGTCACTGAAAAAATTGTTACACCCTGTCATGTGGAACGAGGCACCAGAATCCAAGTACCACACACCCCCCATGACATTGTTGGCCATGCATGCGGTAAGGGTGAAGTCTGGCTCAAACTGTGAAGCCAAATATTCACTTGCTGCTCCACCTAAATTATTCTTGCCAGAATTTTTGTGTGGACACTTTGTAGCATAGTGCTCGAATTCATGACAACTGAAACATTTTATTTTGGACAAGACTTTCTTCTTACCCCCTTGCCTAGATTCTAGTTTTGTTTAATATTTCTTCCCTTTTCGCTTCTTTCCCTTTCCAACCAATGTAATTTTTTCTTCATCCTCTCCTTTAAATGAGGTTTCATCTCTGGTATTTTGCTTTATCTCTTCTTGTACCAAATCAGACCATAAGTGTTCCCAATTTGGTAATTTCTCCCCCCCGTTCGTCGAGTCCTGGTAGTTATGCCAACTCTTGGGAGGGCCTAGAAGAGCTAGGCTCACCAAGTCATCTTCTACAACATTCACACCAACCCCTCCAAGCTCATCCAGAAGTTATGTAATTCTGGTGAGATATTGTGCAATAATATCATTCTTCTGCATCTTAATGTTTCAAAGTTTGTCTTTGAGGGCCAATTTTCTCTATCAGTGCCTACCACATTATGAAAGGATTTTCTTTCCCATGGATATTTGTGACAATGTGGTCTCACACTCCCTCCAAGATTGTTCTCCTACGACTACATATTTTTTCCATTGGGCTAGGTTCTAGGCATCAAATGACCCTAGTTTTGGAATGTTTGTCTTGACATAATCCAACAATTCATTGTCATCAAGCACTTCCTCCATGTGATCCTTCCATGTAATGAAATTCGAGTTGCCTTCCAAGGCATACTCTAATCTCAGCCTGTTGAAGGTGATTTTCTCGATCCTAAAGAAATCCTGCTACACTGAAGCTGCAAATTAGAACCTCCTGAGGAACAAATTTGAAATTTTTATTCTAATGTGAATCCTACTCTGATACCATGTAAAATTATGGTGATATAATTACAGCTACTCAAAAAATTTAATCTAAAACCAAAAGACACAATTCTAATCTACTGATCTACAAAATTTAATTCATAATTTAGAAAAACATTTGAAAACATGCAATAAGAAAAGCCACACATGCACAATATTTTCCTAAGGGAACCCAACTGGGGAAAACCCCTTAATCATATTTGCATTAATCAGATGAATAGAGAATGTATTATAATTTCTTGTTCTCTCTTAGCTCAACTTGCAAGTGAATAACCTATCTCTCTACTCAATGAGAAGCTCTAACCCAGACTTAGTCAATTTCTGCCTCTACTTGAGCCCCTATTTCCTTGCACAATTCCTAATTAATTAGCCTGTATTTTTTAGGAAATGTCCTCTAATTGATTGGGAAATTCCCAAGGATTGATCATCTGACTGCATGCAACACTTGTACACTCAAACTAGTTTACAATTGCTTGTTACACTGCCTTGGAATCTCCACCAGAACTAAGGAACTTGAATTCCTTGCATGCACTAGCTATTTTGAGTTGATTGATCAGTTAACTGCATGATCACTAAGTTATACTATTGTTCCACTGCACAAATGACCTTCCACTAGTTCTATCAATAGTTAGAATTAGTTTAACTGACCACAACTGGATATAACTGATTTGGATTACTAAAATTTATCAATCACACATGCTTAATCGAACTCTAATCCCTCTAAATCAAATTTATTGAGCTAACTGAGTGACAAGATCCATGTCACCTTAGTTAACTGCCTCCAAGTTGTTTGTTGATGTGGAATTTCAAATTTTCTAAATTTGTCCAAGGCAAAGTCAAATTGAGACTTTCTTGCTACACTTATAACCAATCTACTCATTACTAAGCACTTTGGGCCTTCATTCAAAAATCAATCCACAATGTTGTTGAGTATATGACCAAAGTCCCACATTGACTAGAAGTGGGGAGGATCATGGGTATATAAGGATGGACAAATATCTCCATTGGTATGAGGCCTTTTGGGGGTAAGTCCAAAAGAAAATCCATGAAGGCTTAGGCCCAAAGTGGACAATATCATACCATTGTGGAGATATGTGGTGTCCAGAGTCCTTACAAGTGGTATCAGAGACAAGGTTCGAAGTTAGCCAAGTGGATGAATCCTCGGAATGCCGAACGAAGGTGGTGGGCCCCGGTAATATCACGATGGGATCTGTGGATGAGCTCGGTTAGATAGGCGGTGTGATCCAGATTCTTCATGGACGTGTTCTGGTCCCAACACGGTGAAGAGGAGTTGACCTGGGATAGAGCAAGCTCTCGAGGTAGGTGGTGCTCGATGTAAGGCGTGTGCTTCCAACGCATTGGAGCGGAGAATCCTGGTTGGTAGAGAATGGATGGATGGATAATCATTTGAGGGGAGGCTCGATGGTCCTTTGTTCGAGGGGAGGATTGTTGAGTATATGACCAAAGTCCCACATAGACTAGAAGTGGGGAGGATCATGGGTATATAAGGATGGACAAATCTCTTTATTGGTATGAGGCCTTTTGGGGGTAAGTCCAAAAGCAAATCCATGAGGGCTTAGGCCCAAAGTGGACAATATCATACCATTGTGGAGATATGTGGTGTCCAGAGTCCTTACAAATGTCACTCTCTTCTATTCCTTCATATCATAAAGAAGTTCTTCCCTTTACCCACTCTACAGTTCATTTGGGATATTCTTCCCCTCCTCTACTCTACAATGTTAATTTTCCACTGCTCTATGTTATATCAATTACTTTAGCCCAATTCAAATCTTCACTTAGCAACCTTTTCAATAAAAATTAATTCTTACCAATTATCAATAGTAATTGAAGACAAATGCAATGAAAACAAGATACAATCAAGAGCATCAACAAGAGACACCAATTTGGTCAAAGACTAGGGAAAAAACCCAAAAGGGGGAAAACTCTTCTTTTATTAGATTTTCTTCAAATGCTTAGCAGAGAGTACAATGAGCCAAATTCAAAAATAAGAGTCAAATTCAAAGCCTTGATTTTACCAAAAAATCAACCAACCAAAAATCAATATGCCAATGTTGAAATAGTCAAATATGGTCAACTATCATAAATATGCAATTTTTTCAAACTCAACAACAATCAAAGTGTGTTGTAACTATTCCACAAAGTCAACGGTAAACCCTTCCAAATAGCTTATTCAAGTTAACAATAAATGCGGTCGCAAGTGTTGGTCAAATTTAGCCCAAAACAATCTAAAATACCCAATCAAATTCGGTCAAACTCTACAATTTTCTCTGCAGTCAACACCAATCAAACAATCCAGATCACCTTAGTTTTTGTGCCAGTCAACTCAGCCTCAAGAAATTGGAATTTTCCTAGTCAAAGCAAGTCAAATGGTGAAGTCAAACTCGGTCAAACTAATGTCAAAGGTTCCAGCAAAAAGTCAACATAGAAAATGTCTCCTAGGACCCTTGCACATGTGGAATAGAAGTTTCTTTTGACGTGTATGAACCATTCAAATTTCAGAGAGAAGAAGAGAATTTGTGATGAGATATCCAAATGATCTTGAGGTCGCTTTTATTTATATGCGTTGGAGGAGTGGTAATTTGTCCTTATGCTGACCTTGACAATTTGAGTACTTGTGGGCTTGTCTCCAAAAATATGCTTTCCTTTATCCAAATTTAGTGCTTCAAATGTCAATTTTGGTCTTACTGAAAAGAGGAATCTATTCCCATGATTGGAATTTGTCACTGAGTGCCAGAATCTAGTCCCATGATTGGAATTTTTCACTGACTCCCAAATTAACATGCAGTGCCTTAGGTATTTCCTTCTCATGCAATTCATGCAAAAAGATTCCATGATTGTTACCTTCCTACCTTGAATGACTTCGAAAGAAACAAATGAAAATAAATTAATTCCTTGCTATTGTAAGCAAAACAACCATGAGATTCATAGAATTCCCTTCCATAGCATATTAGAGGAAGAACATTCAAATGGGAAAATGGAGAATGCTAATGGAGGAGGAATGCTCCTTATTCTAACAGAGGAGTGTTTTGGAGAATTTGTTATCTATGGATAGGTACTAATTCCCTAGATAAGTAGTTGTATATAGAACAATAGTTTAAAGTGTTTTAGACTTTTCCTATAAGCAATAGATAAGATGAGAAGATAGGAAGACCTAATTGTAGTTCTGCTTTCCTCTCGTCTCCCTTGTATCGATCCCATCACTCCTTCCTGTACTTAATACGCTTTATAAGTACCTTGTAAACACAATAGAAAACAAAGAACCGATCAAAGTACATGATATATTGAATATAAGTGAAAGGAATCAGATACAATTCACACATATAAGCATTATGAAACAATACAAGCATATGGGAAATAGGTTCAAACACTTTATTAGATAGAAGAATGAATTACAACCATTGATGTCTAATTCAAAGCCATTCCTTCAGCTTGGATCCCATCCACATCACATCAAAATCATGACAAACTTGTAGCATTACAATACTTGCTTCAAAGCAAAATCTCATAGCAACATTATCTCCTTATAATTCAACATAATTCAGCCCCTAATCACTTAGATGAGTGGTCAATCTATAGGAAGATGAAGGAGGGTTTGTCATAAATGGTGGCATTGAATGGCCTTCCATACTTAGAATTAGTTCCATGGAGGAAGGGATGAGAGGATAGGATGCACCTTAACTCATTCCTCATCCATTTTCGAGCTCATAGGAGTTGATAAGTGAGGGAACCTTCTAGATGACTCTAAAAGATAAGAATATTCCCCAAACCCTATGTGAATTTCGTTCAATCTCGCCCAGCGCAGGTGAAAGGAAGCCTAAGTGCTTTGGAGAACCCTCGCATGGACTTAATTGCTCTGCAGCGCACCCTTACATAGGCCTACTTGCATTGGTCCCTCTAGAAGTTATTTCTGGATGTCTTCAAGTCATGAAACTGTCTAGGAAGGAGGCATTCAAAGGGGTGACTTGTTTAGGGCATGTAGCAACTGAAATTAGGGTTTGATGAGCCCTAAAACACTAATCTGGATGATGGGATTGATGTGCCCAAATGGATCTGTAACAAAGAGAGAAGGAGTTCTCCGTCCATGATCTAAACAATGGTTTCCCCAGGAGTTGAATGTGACAACCACACTCTTGCCAATATTTGCATGGGGAAAAAGGTAAAAGGACAACTCAAATCAAAAATTGATTTGAAATTTTTATAATTATGCATGAGAAATTAAGGTTGTACCTCAAAAGATAAATATCAGGTCAAATCGCCCATGCACCCCCTTTCCCTTTCCTCTCTTATGGAATCATGGCCTCCTTGTTGCTTCTTAAGCAATATTTTTTGTGAATATTATAATATGTGTTTACTCTTATTTATGCTTTCACAAATGTAAACACACTATGGAAAACATAAGAGTCACACCATAATCCTATCCCATGATTGAGACTCATATACATTCTCTAGTTGGGTCTTGGCATTTACCTCTATAATAAATATTTTTACAATGCACTTAAGTTATATACACATTGGGTCATTTAACTTTCATGTGGCTTGAATCCCATCTCATGGCCTCAATACTCAAACAAAATATGATTAACATATTATATTTTAGGGCTCAAAACTAGGATATTATACTCCACTCCCTCCTTGGAATAACATTGCCCTTGGTGACCTTTCTTTCTAGCAATGAGACTATGTTGTAATTCCTTGGCTACATTGGCAATGTTATGCTTTCCATTGTAAACGTGTCTTTACTGGCTATCTTGAACAAAAAAACCAAAATTTCTTTTAATGTATTGATATGCCTAAAATGCCTTAAATTACTCCATATACCTACGATAATAATCAAAGGAAGGCATGCTTTTCATTGCCATTTACATGCAATAATCATGTACCCTTCACAAGAATTTCAGATTCATAACTAAAGAACATATATTCATAGCACAAAATTCAATATGAAACTTTGATCCAATACTCATTTTACATATATGTTCACTTAACATGGTTTCAATAAGGAGATTCAACTTATTATTTTCTTTGGCACACCCAAAATATGTTTCCTCTTAATCTAAGCTAGCATATGTCATGAAACTTGAATAACATATTCATTCAAGTCACCTCTTCCTTGCAACCACACACCCTTACAATTTCAAACTTGCCCTTCTTTTCTAGATAATACCTTGGGTTATTCATCATTTACTAAGAACTTTACGTGCAAGAAGAGCACATTATTCAACATTTTTATAGCCAAGTAATCCCACTATCAACCTCAAAAAAATCATTAGATCAAGGTGATCAAGGAATTATATAAGGTTTCAATGCCACCACATCGTCCTCCTTGTGCTTTCAAGCTTATCGTGTCTATCATATTTTCTTACTAGACAAATCCATCTTCTCACCTATATCATAGACATATACTTACCATGATATATTATTATAAAATTTCAATTGAAATTTGTTGAATTTGTTTCATACATAAATCATATTCAACAACTATCATGATATCCATCTCATAATGTCAGTCTTTACATGTATTATTAACTAGTGTTTATTGTGGGCTTACTCTCATGGTGATAACAAAGACAACTCTACTTGCAACATGTCCTTCTTGACATAGTTTTCATTCATCGAAATGAAACAAGAATATCCATACATAAAAAAATTGATTGTTGCATTCATAAAAACACATTAACTAATTACAGAATATACCACATCAATGTTTCAATTTCTTTTAACTATAAACATATTTAATGGCGATGAAATATTATTTTTCATATATGCATTATCAACAAAACCATGCATTCTCATATCTTAATCAACATGCGCCAATCAAAACAACTAAGTAGATGTACAATTATCAGAAGAGGAAAAACCCCGAGCCATACCTTCCTATTGAGGGAATCAAACGGTTATGAAACAGGTCAGACAAGTCCAAGACCCCGAGCTTTCTAGAGAGCTCAGGAGCATTATAAGGGGCCTATAAAGGGCAGAAAATGAAATGTAACAAGGGTTCAACTTTTGGAGATTATTCCTCCTCTATTCCTTCAAGCTTCTCATCTGGAGTCTTTAGTAATACAAGCTTCTTTTGCTGTTACATGTTCAATGTCCATTTCTCTTCTGTTATATGCTTGCACTTGAACGATTTGTTTAGGTTTTCTAAGTGTTTAAGGCTAGATAACTGTCATCTTATCTCTGCTTTGACATATTGAATTTGCAAGCTTCTTTGCTGTCCATGGCTGGCCATTTATATGTGTGATTATATGTGCATCTGCCAGTATAGTTAGTAAGTTCATTTGCTGCCTGTAACTAGCCATTCATATTGGTCTATGTATGTAATACGCTGGCATAATCAGTGTTCTCCATCTATCCATTAAATCTACAAACTATTGAGCATTAGCAGTATAAAGCCTTGTGTTGTTAGGAGTGTTCATGCATGTCTTGAGCGTGAATAGAGGAAATGGTTATCCGACTTGATCCAAACCATCTTTCATTCCAATAGTTCAGAGAACAATATTGAAAATTTTATGTTACCAGGCATCTTTGATTTACAACCTCAGAGAGTTTCTTGGAGTGCTAACAGGTCTCATGAATGGCTATCCCACATGGAATTCCTTTTCACATCTTGTCCATTAGAATTCACTTACCCTAGTTATGATCTCATAACCATATCAATATAATAATTCTATTTCATGAGTGCATAAAAGGGTTTCAGCAATTTTACATGTTTAAGGTTATTTCTATTAGAAATAAAATCATAGAGCAATAAAATCAAACTAAATGTGGAAATAAAACACATAATGAAACAATACGAAGAAGACATCAATATACATGGTTCAACTGATTTAGGATATGTCCACAGAGAAATATTGAGCCTTTCCTTTTATGCCATGTACAAAAATTAAGGGATTTAGACCTGCAACACATCCAATGCAACCTCCTCTTCTCTCTCTAACAATATCCTATCTTTCAGTAACAATGGTATCTCAATAAAAGAAAATGCAATAAAATTCCCTCATAGAAAGAGGGTCACCTTCTAGGGAAAAAAAATGTAACTTAACATTAAAAATAATATCTATGACCTAGTGGCCCATGAGGTGTAGAATAGATGGTGATAGGCTACTTTGTTAAGACACTCTGTGGTGAAAAGGTCACTGGTTCAAAACTCTATGGCAAAAAATCTAGCCATATTAAGGGCTAGTGTGGCCCAGGTCGAGTGCAATCCTTGGGTGATATTGATGGCTTAGACGCCCTTAAGTCATGGGTTAGGCATGATAGGCATTTGAGGACTCATATTACCTAACAAACAAACAAACAAACAAACAAAAATATCGATGACCTAGTGATGAATGATCCAGACTGACTATGAAATTACAATATTTTACAAAGAAAATTTTCCAAAAAGTTCTCTTTGGGGGAATTTCCCTTGAACCCTTGCTAGGGGAGGCTCCAAATAATTTTCTCCAGCCCCCTATATCCCCTAGTGATAGTAGGAGGGGATAAACCCCCCCCATAGCCCCTTTCAAGACATGGGGTCCAAACATGGCTAAAAACAAGGCCTATGAATTGGGAAGATAATCAAGCTCCAAAACCAACAATCTCCCACTTGGAGACTGATCACAACTTCGCAACTACTAAAACTACCGAACTATGCTTCAACGTTGGACCTAGTTAGTTTATCATCTTCATCATCATGATTGAAGACCAACTAAAAGTGAGCAAGAACTTAGTTTCTCCTTGGTTATTGCCTTATGTAACATGTTTGTAGGATTATGGCTAGTATATATCTTTTAATGCTTCAACTATCCCTCTTCCAAAATTGATTGTATGCAATGATACCTAAGTTGAATATTCTTAGTCATAAAATGAAAGGTTGAGTTCATTATGAGATGAATGGCATAATGATTCTCACTATCATTGTACAACTTGCTATTCTCTTGCTTCTTTCCCAATTCCTCCATCAACTATTGTAACCAAATCATCTCTTTACTAGCTCTGTAGCAACAACATACTCTACTTATGTTGTTGAAATAGAAAGAACCCTTTGCAATTTCGAATCCAATTTTTTGTTGTTCCACCTATAGTAAAAATATACCCTATGGTGCTCCTCCTAACATTTATATCACCTACCATATTTGATTCAACATATCCCCGTAAAACATTGTTTGAAGCTCCAAAGTGTAATTTTTGAGTAGTCGTACCTCTCAAATACCCGAGAATCCACTTTTATGCCTTCTAATTTTCTTCACCTAGATTGTTCATATATATGCTCACAATTCCCAATGCATGTGCAATATCCAGGTTTGTGCACAACATCACGTACATAAAGCTACCAATAATTTGATGAATATGAAACCTTGGACATGTAGTCTATCTCCTCTTATGTATTAGGAAACATATCCTTAATTTGAAATGGCTAGCCAAAGGTATACTAGCTAGTTTTTCATTTTTCATTTTAAATCTTTCTAACACCTTTTCTATGTACTCACTCTGGCACAATGCTAATTTATGATCTTCATGTCTCTTATGATTCTCATGCCAAGGATTTCCTTTGCAGCATTGAAATCCTTCGTAGAAAATGAATTAGATAATTTTATTTTAAGGACTTTTATATCTTTCATGTGAGACCCCGCGACAAGCATTTCATCTACTTACAACAACAAGATAATTCAAATACCATTATTTTGTCTCTTAAAAATAAATGCAATGGTGAGACTGAAATGTACTATAACCTTGTTCTATCATAAGCCTATCAAACTTCAAATACCACTTCCTTGGAGCTTGCTTTAAACCATACAATCTCTTCTTAGGTCTACATGCTATTTTTCTCCTTCCCTTTGACCTCATATCCTTGTGGTCATTGCATATAAATATCTTCCTTCAAGTCCTCGTGGAGAAAAAATGTCTTTACATATAACAACTCAAGATGAAAATCTTATACTATTGCTAAACTTAAAATATTTCTAATTGAATTTCATTTTGACAATAGGAGAAAATATTTCATCGCAATATATTCCTTTCTTCTTTGAAAACCATTTTACAACAAGTTTGGCCTTGTACTTATTTTTTCCTCGACCTTCTTCCTTCAACCTATAAACCCATTTATTATGCAATTCTCTTTTACTTGCAAGCGACGGGACCAAGTCACAAGTATGGTTATGTACCAAATATTCCATCTCTTCTTTCATGCTTTACTCCCATTTCTTTTTTATTTCTACCTACATTACTTTTTCATATCTTTATGTTTCACCAGAATAAGTCAATAATACATAATAAAATGAACGAGAGTATCACTCAGGGGTTCTACATGTTGATCTTCTAACAACACTTGCAGGAGTCTAAGATATCTATCATTACTATTATTTTGAACATTTTATTTTTTGGCAACGTTGGAATTTTTTTTTTGTGATTTCATTTGAGCATTGTGTATTTTTTGTTTTCCTCTTCTTGTTTCTTTTTATGCAACTTATCTTTATGCAATACCTTATCATTAAATACAACATATCTACTCTTAATTATTTTTTGATTTTCATAATCCCATAAGTGATATCCAAAACAATTAACTCAATTTCTAATAAAAGTAGACTTATTGAATTTTGCCACAAGCTTTGTTTTGTTTTCTTTGTCAATATGGACAAATGATTCACAACAAAAAGTTTTTAGAAATTAGTAGTTTACATTTTTATCTATCCAATATTCCTCCTCAGGAATTCCACCATCCAAGGAACTTGAATGCCCTTTATTTATTAAGTAAATAATGATATTGACAACATCTGCAAAAGTTGTACAAGTAATACTACATGTAGTCTCATGCTTTTTGCATGCTCCATGATTTTCATGTTCATCCTCTTTGAACACAGTTTTCTTGCGGTGGTTATAGAAATGTCTTCTCTCTATGGATCCCATGGTATGAATAATAACTATAAAACTCCTTGTTGCAATATTCACCTCCATTATTGATTTGAGACACTTCAACTTATTTCCTATCTCATTGTCAACCAAAGGCTTTCTATTTCTTTAAAAGTATCAAGGACATCATATTTGTTTCTAATGCAATAAACCCAATTTTTCCTATTTGCATCATCAATAAAAGTAACATAATGATAAGAGTTTCATCATACATAAAAGAATAAAAAAATAAGAGCCACCAAGAGATGATACCTAAGTTGGTCGTTATTTTCCTTCCCAATTTTGAGAAATATAACACTTTTTTTTTTCTATAAGCATAATGCTCACATAAGTCTAAATCAACCTTCTTCAAATCTTGAAATAATTTTCTTGAGTGGAGAGTCTGCATCCCATTGACACTCATGTTATTGAACCTATGGTGCCGTAATATTGTATATGCTCTTGTGAAAGCTGAAGCAATAGAAATGTGAACATTTCTAGTACATAAATACAATGTGCATGCCTTCTCTCCTTTTGCTATTATCAGAGATCCTCTAATGACCTTCCATGAATTTCCTATAAATGTGACTCAGTACAACATTCACTTCCCAAAATACCTATTGAAATTATATTCCTTCTTAAATCAAGAACATGCCTTATGTATTTCAAAAGCTATTGGTTTCCAATCTATTTTATCCATACCTTCCACTTTCCAAAAATTTTACATGGTTCATCCTCACCCAAATATACCTATCCAAAATCACTTCTTGTGTAATCTTGAAAATATTTCCTGTGGGGCATGGAATGAAATGAATCCCTAGAGTCTCTCACCCATTAATTAACAATGCTATATACTAAAAGGATTAAATCAGCATGTAGTACATTTCCTAATACATTTGCTTCATTATTATTCTCATGTTGTCCATCTCCTCTTTTTGGTTTTCCCTTTTAGAGAACAACAATATTTTTTTTGTGTCATGTATTCCAATAATGCCAACGTTCTAGCCTCCCTTTAGATTTGGATATGCCCTTCTTATACTTTCCACAATTCCCTTGGCTCTTTCATATCTACCTTTGTCTTTCGTTGCTCTCCACGATCAAAGCATTATCTAACAAACTTCTTGATCCAACTTAGTAAAAATTTGTTGGGACATTTGGTATCTATTTGGTGAACTTATTGAGTAAAATTAGTTAATATTCATTTCTTAATTTTACTATGTAATATTCACATGAAAAGTGTTTGAATAAATAATTGCTTGCAAAGTCTTTGTCAAAACACCTACAGGAAAATTTGAAAATTTTGCAAGTTAACCAATAATTTTAATAGGGGATATTACATTCTTGCTTTAATTTCCTTTTGAAATAGTCATGTTTCTTGATCTAACACTAATGAAAGCATCAATTGTGGCTAGCCAAGGTCTTCCAAGGATTAGTGGATGTCCTCCTTGAACAATTACAAATTCCATGGGATATTTCCAAGAATCCAAGGATATAATAATATCATCCATTACACCCTTTGGTTTTACTCTAGATCTACGTGTTAATTCCAATATTGTGGGTGTAGGTAAAAGTTTCCATATATTCAAATTTTGTACTATCTCCATCATCATATATTAATAGTTGTGCCTAATTCAATTAAAGTATTAGGAATAAAAAAATTGTTGATAAGAATTGTAACCATTGGTATACCTGGATCAACATTTTGTTTGTTTGTTTTGATCTTTGTTAACGTTAGAGCTTTGTTGGTAAATATTTTCTTTTCTATCATGTTTTATTAAGACACAATTCCCTAATTGTATTTGCATATATTGGAATATCTTTTATAGCCTGTAATAAGGGAATTTTAACATAAATATTCTTTAATTCATCTAAGAAATAATATTGAAGAAGGATCACTAGTTTTTCCAATATCAATCTCTCCAAGGAGGTGACTAGGTTACCTATAATTGATCTTATTGGGACTTGTGTGTGATTGTTGTGCTAGTTATAATAGGAATCTCATCTTCATGTTCCATGATTACAAGGGATTGCTTTTGAAGTATCCTTCTCAACCTTAAGTGAATATTTTGTACACAAAAATTGAATAATTAGGAAAATTCTCTATTTCAACATTATAAATAGGTTTATCCACTTCGTTATTGAGATTTTCCACTAGCTAGGCTAGTAATTGGGTAGGGATGGGTGGTAGTTGGTTAGAAATCAATTGTAGCCACTAAGTTTGGTTTTTTTGTTTTTTTTTAGGTACATAATACATTGGTTGCATAGGTTGAATGTTAAGTAAAAAGAAATTTTTGATGTTGAGGATATTGTTGTTATTAATATGGCTTACAAAAATCTTGCTTTGGAATGATTTTTTAGTAAAGGGAGGATGATACTATGTTTAAGGATTGTAAGGAGGTTAGTTTCCATAAGTGGGTCCTCTCTAACCTTGTTGATACGATCGATTTTGGGCCTGCTATAGAGGCCACTCCTGCCAAGGCATAAGAGAATTCCAAGTATTTTGAGTAGGATTTGAATTATAATATTGAATAAATTTCTAAGTAGGATATTGAGTCATACCTATTGGTTGAGGATGCCAAGGCCTTCTAGGTGCAACCTAGTGTAGAGATTTCACAACTTCCTTTTCTACTTTGCAAGCTAGTTTTAACTGCAATAGTGTTGGATAATTTTATGTTGATTTTTTTAATGCACATGTGCCACAAAGTTGAATGTTATTAAATGGACAATCGCTTAACAAAAATATGTTTTACATTTACAACAAAAACTTGACAATGGTTCAGTTTGTTCTTTATGTCTCTTCTTGAATTTTACTCTATCTATTTATTATCCAAGTGTACTAAGAGATCAATTTTGCATTTTTCTAATAGATTAGCTAATTCTTCTCTTGTCACACTTCCTCCAACTAACTTGGTGATTTTGGTAAGTGTGTCTCTATCCTATGTTATCTTTAGCTCTTCCCCAAGAATACTTTCTGCACAATTTATAAATATGATTAATAGGTAAATAAGAAATATCACCCGCTCCCATAAGATTAGTTATATCTATAATTCATCTCTGATGCCTTTTAAGAAAATTATAGGATTAGTATTTGCATTCAATGAACTATGTTTGGATTTTTGTGGATTATAATTAAACATTTATAAACAATCCTTTAAATTTTCATCCTCTTGTTGAGACATCCTAAAGATATCATCTTTGGACTCTCTGGGTCTACAATAAGGATGATATTTATTTAGAAGTATCTTACATGTGTTATCTTAATATTCTATAGTTCGTTCACCTAAACCCATAAAACAATTTAAAGAGGCCCCTTTTAAAGTGGATGCAAATAATCGTAGTTCATGGGTGTCATTTGTATGTTCATAAGTGTGACTAAGATATCAAATTTGAATAGAAAAACATCAGGATATACAATTGACATACCATTAAAATTTGGAAGGATAGACGGTAGTATATTCTTCATTTTTACCTTTGTACTAAAAACTGTAAGTATATCAAAAATAGGAATCCAAAAGTAACATTATTTTCGGCTTCTTGCATTTCAAATCCTTTTTTCTCTTTTATTTCTTCTTTCTCTTGCTACTCCAACATTAGATCCTCTTTCATCATTCTCTACATCTGTCTTACCTTCTCTTTCTACTCTTTCTCTTTCTCTTGCTAATGCAACTTCCATATTAATTTCTCATTCATGTTCTTCCATCTGATCTTCCCATAGAACCTAGAAATACTTAGTCCAATTCTTAGAGGTATCGTCTAATATTTGCTCTATGAACTTTTTTGTATTTTTCCTTCTCTTGTTTTGTACTCAACTAATGGTTATTCTTGTTCTTCTTAAATTTGTCCTTATTTTGATGATTGTTCCTATGCCACCTCAATTCTTGGATTTAATATGGTAATGCAGGGGTTTACTTAAGCCACTATAATTCCTTTCCTAACAAATCAATGTTTACTCTCTCTATGTCTAATTAGCTTATGCATATATAAACATGAAGAGGGCTTATGAAGGCTCACTAAAGTGAATACACAGGTTCTCTCTTCTCATATTATTGTCTCATTCCTCCTTGTCTTAAATGTTTATATAAAAAAGAAAAGAAATAGACAAAATAAATGATCAATCTAAAGCTAATTCTAGTTGCACTTCCGTGACAATGACACCAAAAATGCCAAGCTAACTTGTTCCATAATTTAAGACGTTAATTATCGACTAGGGTCACTAGACTTATGAAGTACATCCACTATATATGAGGAATTGCATTTAGTCTAATTTAGGGTCATACCTAGAAATTAGTAAAAGTTTTGAACAAAGTTAGAAATAAGAATGAAACTCAAATTGAGACTAAAGTTGAAAAGAACATATATTTTATCTATGCTTAAACTACTTTAATGTAAAGAAATAACTAATATTTTCAATCTAATGCTAATATAGTTTCACTGGTAGAAACTTATACTATAAGGTTTTATTGGATTATAAGGGTCAATGACTCTTACAATAAAACTCTATTAACTATGAAGTTTAAAGTTTTGAAAAAAAATTAATCAATCATTCATCAATTAAAAATTACTTGACTAAACTAAATGATAAGGTGTTAGATCAAGTTCAATTTTTTGGCTAGCATACACCAAGGCACATAATGGTAAAATAATCAACTACATCGTGTCTTGTTCAATTGTATGGAAGAAAAATTATTATAGAAATACTTTATAGACCAATTCAGTGCTTACTACAAAATCACATTTAATTTGATTAGAAATGAAACTATAAAATGTCATTTAAAAAAAACACAACGAGTTAAATAAAATGTATCCTAAAACTACAACCTATCAAATATAATGCAATTGTATATTTGAAATAATAAAGAGTTGATATATGGAAGAAAACTTAAAAGGAAATAAAAATAAGTATTTACCTATGATTCTATATAGTAGCAAGAGAAAGATATGAACAACAAAAGCATTGTTGTTATTTACACATGAAATACAATATACTTTCCATAATTAGGGGCCTCCAAACTTTAGCTTGGACACAACAAAAACTTATTTGAAATAATAAAAAGTTGATATATGAAAGAAAAAAGGAAATAAAAAGAAGTATTTACCTATGATACTATATAGTAGCAAGAGAAAGATATGAACAACAAAAGCATCATTTCTATCTACACATGAAAGACAATGTACTTGCCATAACTGGGGGCCTCCAAACTTCGGCTTGGTCACAACATATACTTATTTGAAATAATAAAGAGTTGATATATGGAAGAAAACTTAAAAGAAAATAAAAAGAAATATATACCTATGATTCTATATAGTAACAAGAGAGTAACAAGAGAAAGATATGAACAACAAAAGCATCATTGCTATCTACACATGAAAGACAATGCACTTGCAATAATTGTGGGCCTCCAAACTTTGGCTTGGACACAACAAAAACTTATTGAATGGTGGAACACAAATTTGATACATAACGAGAAGATTAATTGATATAGGGCTTACTTAAAACTGTAGAGAGGAAATGATCTCTAGTTTATATTCCCTATAGCTATTTATACAAATAAAAAATGCAACCAAACTATGATTCCTCATGAAATGATTATAAATTGATTTACCTTATATAGATAACCAAATTGATGCATAAAAGACTACATACATGCCTAGTCATGCATTCTAAAGAAATCCGAGTTTTCCCCCTTGATTCTCCTTCTTGGTGTTGAGTTGACCAACATATTGACCAGAGACTTCAGTTATGGTTTTCGTGGATCCAAAGAGTATATTACCATGTCATGAAAACAGGGATAAAAATCAATGTCTTCGTTTTACTCGAAAATTTTGCAAATAATTCAAGGAATGACAATTTCATTCCGGTAAGTAAATGATGATAAAAAATGAATTTTCAATATTCAAATTAGCTAATAAATCAAAATTAAAATGAAATAACAAAAATACTTCTTGAGTTTTGTTTGGTTTTATTATGGGAAAATGTTATCAATATATATAAAAGTGAGGAAAAGTGAGGAAAAGGAATGTGAATATAATTGAAATTAGAAAAAACAATATTACTATAACGAGAATTGTAACCTCAAAAATAGAACTCTAGCTAGGAAAATCCCTATTTTTGCATTAAAAAATACAAAAACATTTTCCAAAATCGATAAGTGGTGATGTTGTATCACCATTTTATTTAGGGTTAAAATTTCTATCATAGAAAAACTTAAAATTCCAACAATTTTCAAGAATGACTTTAAGGATCAAATAGCATGACTTCGGAAACCTTGAAATTTGACAATTTTCAACCATGGAATTAAAACCAAATAGCACGAGTATGCAAAACCTTAAAATTTCAACATTTTTCAACTATGTTAGCATAACTAAAAAACCTTTAAAAATCAACACCTAAATCAAAGAGTAATGCTACCAATAGAATTTTTTCTAAATGTTAAAAGTATACTTCTTTTCAGATCTTAGCTTATGACAACTTGACCCACTTTCATTGGGGCACTAAAATTTCAATAATTTTTTTTAACTACGGCTTGTAAAATCATCTTTAATATACATGAAATCATGAAAAACATACTTAAAAAAATGTAATGCAATTTTTTTAATTTAAAAATATGAAAATTTCATTTTTTTAAACAATTTAAATAATAAAAAATATTTTCCAACCTAATAAATTTAAAAAAACAATATAAAATGATTAAAACAAAAAATTTAAGGCATTTTAAAAACAAATAATAAATAAATAATAAAAGAGTATGAAATTTTTAAAAATTATTAAAAAGAAAAAAAAATCTATATAAATTATAATAATGAAAGAAATAAGTTCTAAAAATATATTTACATTTAAAAAAAATTCAAAATATTTAAAAAAAGAAGAAGGAAAATTTCCCCCGGTTGAGGTGACCATACATGCTATAAGGGGGATGGGTTGCCACCACTCCACCTGGCGATAATGCAGGAGACAGTGGAAACAAACACCCCAACCCCCCCAACCCCTCCTCCCCCCACAACACATGCAAATATTAATGCATTTGTGTGTGATCATTAAGTCCCTCTCTTGCAAGCAATCGATGGGATGGTACTCTAATTTGGGTGGATGGCTCGAGAACTTGAGGCATGCAATTTTGATAGGGAAGGCGTTAACTAGCTCAGATGTGAATGGAAGGGTGCCAGGTGTTGTTCCTTAAGAAACAAATTTCCTGGCTGTGGGGAAATTGTGCTTAAGACATTAATAAATATTACTTACTATCACTTATTGTTTGTTGTGTTCTCAAATGAAGGATCTGGAAAACTTGGTCTTTTAACTCTTAATACATGTATGACCAGAACATCTCAGAATGCCACTTGTTGCTAGATATAAATGATGAATGAAGAAGGTTTGAAGGGGAAGTTAAAGATAATATGCTAATATTTCACAGAAACTACTATTTGTAACTTAGAGGAATTATGATAATGAGAACTGAATCATAGACAATATGTTGATCTTTCACAGAAACTACTATCTATAATTTAGAAAGGAAGTGAGGACATCAAGTATAGCAACACTCTTTTAAGGAATTTTAACCTTATCTACATAAGCAAATAAAGACCTGCAGCTTCACTACTATACTTGAAAAGAAGAAAACATAGCATGACACATGACATAGAAGCTTACAAAATTATATGCAACAACTGATGGAAACATCTGACTCTTTCATTAATCAACAATGATATCAGGAATATAATGGCCTAGTCTCCAGATTCTCCAAAATTCAAACCCTTTCTCTGTAAATTTTCCTCCTTTTATACATTTGTGAAACAGTTGTGAAATTGTCAAACTACTAAACTGTTTCCCTAACTATTTGAATTAAAAATTATTACAGAATTTTACAGAGGTTTAAAGACACCTCAAAGAACATAAAATAATAAAAAACAATTGAATTTAGAAGAGGACAATAATTGTTGACTTGTTCTATTAATCCATTGTTGAGTTCCTCTGTATATGTCTTAATCTGCTTTAATCATAATGCACTGTGTTAGATTTGTATAAACCTGAGCTTATGCATGTATCAGATACATTCTAATTGACCAAAACACTAAAAAACCCAACCAATTGCCTTTTCTTCAAATTAAGCCTTAACACTGATTTTTTCTTTATGTAATAGAATTAATGCAAAGCACCAGAACTGAAAAGGGATTAACATGATTTAATAACTCCATCGGATCTAGAATCTCATCGCATATCACAATCGACCCTTTTCAACGTTGCATTAATGTAATATTGGACCTATGCATAATTCCTTCATTTCTGCGCTTTTTTATTAATAATGAAAATATACCATAAAGCACGCTTTTTCCGCTTCCAATACGGGCTCACTATATATGTTTTAACACTTTTTCCTTTGTAAATCCAACATATTTCTTTATTTCTTTCTCATTTCTACATGCACTTATATATATACATATCTCTCCATATATACATATATCTCCATATAACCCTTTATATCTGATTCTTTTACATTTCTCCCTTTAGCGAGGCAGATATATAACAAACAAAACATTTAATTTCTTTTAGACTTTTCAGGAAGGGAAAGGATATAAAGGAGTTTTATTGAGTTTGGACTCCCAATAGTGATATAACTGATAAATAAATCTTAAGCACAATATAAGCTACAACATCTGGCTCCAAATGGGGATAGTGCTTTTGCCACAGAAGCATTAAGAACCGCAGATTAGTGCCTTATCTATTGGGCATGGAGTCATATATTGCTTCTTCGAACTCTTAATTGTGTGAAAATATGTACAGTGAACCCACACCAATATCTGCAGTGATTATATGCTTACGCTCCGATAACAAAATATTGAGAATCGTAGATCAATAGCCTTAGTTGGGCATGGAGTCCAAAATTGTGAAAACCCTGAAATCTAACAACTGAAACCTGACAATCATGAAGTCTGACACCTCTGCAAACCAGTTTCCAAATGGGAAAGTCACCCTTATTCATCAACTAATGATTAAACTAAAGAACTACAACTGGAAACCAAATGCTCAACACTTAAGCTTATTTATGTACAAGTTCCTACATATGTACATGATTGATCTCCATCAAGTGAAGCCAATCTTCCAATGATACCAGATTAACATTTGAGTGCATAATCTTGAACCATTCTGCTAGTGAATCTTGAAACAACAATTCATTCTGAGTTTCTCCTGAGTCCCAATGTTGTGATCCTGAATGTGTTCATCCTGTGAAACCTTCCCTGAGTCAATAACCACATCATTGGGGTTAAAAAACCTTTCAAGAGGAACAAATCCATTTAGCAAAATATTATCCTTCAATTTAAAAATCTTCGGATTAGCTATTGAATCTTTTAAACCACTGATTTCTGCAACTTTTGTTGTTTTTTCTTTATCCTGATCGATTTCTATGCCCTGAAACTCCTCAACTATAGTAAAAAATTCTTTAACCTACTGATCATCTTCAAAAGCTTGACAATTCTTAACATTATCAGGAACAGAGGGTCTGTGTCTCTTCCTTACCTCATATTTTAGCCTTAGATTAATAGGAGGCTTGAAAATACTAGCAGAAACAACTAATGAATTTGCTAATCTAATTTCATTTCTTGGAATAAATTGAATGTTAAAAGCTTCAAAAAAGTTCTGAATCAAATCCCATACCTCATATATGTATACCCTAAGCCTAGGGTTCTTTGTTTGGAAATGCTTTTTTATTTGCTTGATAATCAGCTCCGAATCTCCAAAATTAGAAATTGACTTAATTGCCATCTGTTTAGCTATTTATAGAACAATAATCAATGACTCATATTCTGCCACATTGCTTGTTGCCTCAAACTGTAATTTGAAAGAAAAAGGGAACATATTACCTTTAGGCGCAATTAGAAGAAAACCAACACCTGTTCCTTCCTTGGAATAAGCTCAATCAAAGAAGCATTTCCACACTCCTTCAGTTTGCAGCTCTATAATTACATTGGCTGAAGCAAGCTGCTTCTGATCATCTTGAGCTAGCTTTGCATTATCATACAGTGTGAAACAAGCAAAATCATCCATCTCTTGACTATATTCACCTTTGAATTGCTTGCTCCATTTTTTGTAATTGTTTTTACAAACCTAGTTTCTCTGTACAATCTCCTCTCCTCTCCACCAAAAATCAATATAACAACATATGTAAAATCTAGTTTCAAAGCACCACACAATTTACCCCCCCAGGACCTAGATATAAGCATTCCAAATCTAACAACGATATCTGCTACTACTACATCTATGACCAAGCTTCTAGTTGGAATTTGGGCTAATGACACTACCAAATCCTTAATAACCCCTAGACACCTGACTTTGCTTGAATCAAAAGAATGCATGTCCCTATAGGATTTGGTAACATGTAGATCTAGTTGCTTCATTACTGACAAAGGCATAAGATTATGTGAAGCTCCCGAATCAAACATACAATTATGTAAAAGGAAGTCATGGACCAATAAGGAAATATAAAAAGTAGGTATTGAAGGGTCTACTTCCTCCACATGTGGACCAAAAACCACTACTAATTTGTCTTCCTGCAGGTTTACAGTGTTATTTATAATCTCATTCTCTTTCAAACTAACAAACTCAGCGATCTCCTTTTGATAAATATGTATTTTTGTCAATTATGTAAGAGGAACCTGAATTCTTACCTTCTCCAACTCCTTAGTAAGACTAAACAAGTGACCCTGTTTAGTAGTCCTTTCGTTCTCATCTTCACCTTTCTTCATGATTGGAATTATTTTAGGAATTGAAACAAGTTTCTCCAAAGGAATTTTTTTTCAGTTTGATCTTGAGAAGTCTCACCTTGAAGTATCTATGTCTTGCCATTTGCATTCTATTGTTGCTTTCCTTTATTCACTTGTTTTGTAGACTGTGATTCTTGTGGAGTCGCCTTTGGTGAGGAAGTTGAAACTTGTTTCTCACTTTCATTTTCTTGATTTCTTGATCTTTTCCTCGATCTTAAATCACATTTCTTATGTAGTTTAGCCTGCATAAAATTAGAGAATTTCTTACAATATTCATCAATTTTATCATGAATGGCATATGTTTCATCATATTCATACTCCTCTTATTCGATACCAAGTTCATTTTCATCCACTGCATATAATGTAAAAATTTGATCTTCAGGATGCTCTTGTTTTTCAACAGGACCTGCCTCTATATATAATGGTGCTTGAATTTGATCTCAATCTTTTCTTTCCTTTTGCAAGATTTTCAAAGGTTGTCTTCTAAATTGGGGATTAAAGTTCTTATTACACTGTGTTTGTCTCTGAGAGTTCTTATTCTCTAACTCTAACCTATTTAAATTATCTGACATAGTTTTAATTACATTACACATATCCTCCAATGATTGACTTTGAGAGGATTCTATCTTTGCCTTCCCTTGTCTTGGGTAGGCTGTGTTTTTGGTGCTTTTCCCGCAGCCACCAGATTCACTTCTATCTCTAAAGAATCTGTTTGGATTTGATCAAGGGTTGGAGCTCTTATTTCCCTTAATGTGAATCCAAAATTTGATTCAAAATCCCCTACAAAAGTTATTTTTGCACCAGCAGGAGGAGGCTTAATCTCTGCTGGGAGACTATTGTACAATTTGTTAAATCTTCTGACAAATTTGGCCACAATTTCATCAAACTTCTTATTTATGGCATTAAAATCTGTTAATGAATATCCATGGTCTCTTTTTTCTCCCCATCTTTGAATAAACAAACGTTCCATCTCTTCCCAAGAAGGAATGGTATTATTGGGAAGTCCTTTGAACCATTTCCTTACTTCTCCATCCAAAGACTGAAAAAAAATTTCTTAGAACGACATCTAAATATTCAATATTTAGGCTTTCTACAAAATTACAAAATACTACAACATGATTCTCTGTTGTCTATTCATCTTATCTTGAAAAACATGGAAGATTTTTAAGGTAATCCTGTGGAATTTTATTGAAAGGTTATGGTAGTTGAAGAGGTGCATACCTATTCACTAAGAATGTAGGTGCTGCCATGTTTACTGAACTTTGATTACCAACAGATGTGGAACTTGATTGAGAGGTAAATGGAATGTGCAAAGGAGGTAATGAGGTTATTGGTTGAGGTTGAATAATTACAGGAGGTAAATGAAAAGTAACAGACTCAAAATATTGGTCTTGACAGCTAGGTTCCTGAAATGAAGATGATGAAAAAGATGACTCTTTATTAGATGAATGTTCAAGTGAATTGCTACCTGATGCAGACAATGTAGGAATTGGTGTAATTGGAATCTTAGACGTTCCAACCCTCTTCGAAAATAGCCTTTCAGGATCTGAAAGAGCTTGAACCTTTTGTTGTGAAGTGTTTGATCTTGTATGGGGTCTTCTTAAAGCCAAAATTATTACTTTGATTCAAAACAACCAAATATTTCCTCCTCACTGAACAACCAGAGGAAAATATTGAAAACCCAGGGAAAAGTCTTCTTGTCTTCTCTCCCTAGAAACGACGCCAATTAATGTTGTTCCTTAAGAAACCAATTTCCTGGTTGTGGGGAAATTGTGCTTAAGACATTAATAAATATTACTTTCTGTCACTTATTGTTTGTTGTGTTCTCAAATGAAGGATTTGGAAAATTTTGTCTTTTAACTCTTAATACATGTATGACTAGAACATCTCAGAATGCCACTTTTTGCTAGATATAAATGATGAATGAAGAAGGTTTGAAGGGGAAGTTAAAGATAATATGTTGATCTTTCACATAAACTACTATCTGTAACGTAGAGGAATTATGATAATGAGAACTGAATCATAGACAGTATGCTGATCTTTCACAGAAACTACTATCTATAATTTAGAAAGGAAGTGAGGACTTCAAGTATAGGAGCACTATTTTAAGGAATTTTAACCTTATCTACATAAGCAAATAAAGACCTATAGCTTCATTACTATACTTGTAAAGAAGAAAACATAGCATGACATATGACAGAGAAGCTTACAAAATCATATGCAACAACTGATGGAAACTTCTGATTCTTTCATTAATCAACGATGATATCAGGAATATAGTGGCCTAGTCTCTAGATTCTCCAAAATTTGAACCCTTTCTCTGTAAATTTTCCTCTTTTTATACATTTGTGAAATAGTTGTGAAATTGTCAAACTACTAAACTATTTCCCTGACTATCCGAATAAAAAATTATTACAGAATTTTACAGAGGTTTAAAGACACCTCAAAGAACATAAAAAAATAGAAAACCACTAAATTTACAAGAGGACAATAATTGCTAACTTGTTCTATTAATCTGCTGTTGAGTTCCTCTGTATATGTCTTAATCTGCTTTAATCATAATGCACTGTGTTAGATTTGTATAAACCTGAGCTTATGCATGTATTGGATACATTCTAATTGACCAAAACACTAAAAAACCCAACCAATTGCCTTTTCTTCAAATTAAGCCTTAGCACTGATTTTCTCTTTATATAATGGAATTAACGCAAAGCACAGGAACTAAAAAGGGATTAACTTGATTTAATAACTCCATCGGACCTGGAATCTCATCGCATATCGCAATCGGCCCTTTTCAACGTTGCATTAACGTAATGTTGGACTTACGCATAATTCCTTCATTTCTGCGCTTTTTTATTAATAATGAAAATATACCATAAAGCATGCTTTTTCCGCTTCCAATACGGGCTCAACACAATTCCCATGGTATTCTTCCTGTCGATTCATCTCCACCATAGATATGCACTTTTCAGATCAGATGGTCTACAAAGGTTTTTGGGTGGGACATAAGCCCGGAGAATACTTGCCCAAAATGGGCGGTTTCCTCTCTCCACCCGACTGCTACGTGTTGAATGATAAGTGGGATTGGGTGATCTCCACTAAAAACCACTTACCATTTTCATTCCACCCAAAATCCTGCCTTATAGCTTGAAATTTTCCTTTTAATACGCCTTGCAGACCCGCAGGGGATTTTAATTATAATATATAGATGCTTAGAGCCCAACCTTTCTATTATAATCCTTTATAATAGAAATGCGTATAAAACTGCTTGGCTTTTAATATTAACGATAAGACGGATGCGTTGAGTTATATAAAATATAGCATATAAACTATCGGGTCCGGAACCCAATCGCTCATCGCAATCGGTGCTTTCCATACATATATGTATAATGTGTTGTGCGATACGACGGACCTGCTGCAATTATACAACATAATATATATTGTTTCGAGTCCATCATCGCAAATCGCGATCGGCGGAACCCATATGCATGTATATAAAGGACTTTCGATATAGCGGACCTGCCGAAGTTTTAAACACATTGTATATATTATTTCGGGTCCGGCCCACCCATATCGCAATTGGTGGTTAATTCTATTATATTCCCTTTATAATAGAAATATATAAAAATGTGTAATCATAATGTATATGAGGGACTTTTTGATATGGCAGACCCAACGGGACCTAAAACCACGCTGTATATACCTTTCGGGTCTAGCTATATATGTTTTAACACTTTTTCCTTTGTAAATCCAACATATTTCTTTATTTCTTTCTCACTTTGACATGCACTTATATATATACATATCTCTCCATATATACATATAGCTCCATGTAACCCTTTATATCTGATTCTTTTACATTTATTCCTTTAGTAATGCCAATATATAACAAACAAAATATTTCATTTCTTTTAGACTTTTTGGGAAGGGTAAAAGATATAAAGAGTTTTATTGAGTTTGGACTCCCGATAGTGATATAACTATTAAATAAACCTTAAGCACAATATAAGTTACAACACTAGAGAAATCCTCCAAGTAGGACGAAGCAAGTTGCTCTAACATATCAAATTTGGTTCATTAGTTATCAATTTATAATGGAGCTAGACTTGGGTGCTAGCAGAGGATATCTGTCAATCCATGTTGGATTTTGGAATGGTTGTCACAATATCACTAGTGGAAAGACACCTCCATTTTGCTCCAACTACAAATTTGGCTCCTGCAAGCCCCTGGAAACCCTTCCCAACACATCCTAAGCAGGAGGCTCAGGTGGGGCATTGGTTGCCTCAATGACGTGCTAAAGTTTGGCAGTTTGTAAAGGCGAATTTTATTCCATATACTTTCCTTTGGTCTTTACTATAATCCAGGGTTCTCTGTAACCCAACAACCGAAACTGGGCCCTCCAGTGTACTCACGTTGCTTCACGCTTATATTGGCAAAGTTTGTGGAGTGCTTTGACTTTGTCATCTGTGTGGATGTTGGAGGTAAAATCATATATATTCTTGATCAATTTCACTACATGGCTATCTATTTGGCCGCTTAATCATAAGATTGGTCATTGAACACTCCATTCAGAGGAAAAAAATGGAAAGCTCTGTAGGTCTAAAGCTAATACGGGTCTCTCTTTCAACACCTAGGTTAAGAAGTCTCTCCATCTATCTTCCATTGTTTGCAGTTTTGTCTTCTCTAAGTGGCTACAAAACATTTCTAGGCTCTATCTCATTGAGATTTGGATTTGGTGTTTAGTGTCTTGTTTTTATCTCTCTGAGGCTCTAAGGTCTTTATTTTATAGTTGGTTAGTGATTAAGTCAGACATCCTCCTTATGCTGCGATAACGAGGTCAAGTCAGACGTAGGGATGCCTTATACCATGAACATGTTTGTTAGGGATGCACTTGCATGCATTATAGGATACATGCATCGTCTTCTTGATTTTGGGAACTTACCCCTCCACATGTCCAAGAAGATCTCACCAACGTGAAGGAGGAAGCCTCCTCTCACAGGTCCTCCTTGTCACACACAAGGGTCCTAGTTGAATGGAAAATTGGGTACCAAACATCAACAACACAAAGGGGAGATATACTTAGTATATGTAGATGATCAATCTATACCGACAAATGAAATTCCTCATGGGAAGGACCATTCCAAATTGTCACGAGTCACGTGTGGATATCCTCCATTCTCTCAACCATATACATAATCATCTTCGTGCTCTTGATAGAAGAATGAAGCATCTTGAGCACTAACTTGGGATGCCCCTAGAAACTGGACAAAATTTAGCAGAACCAACAAAACCCATCCCAGTACGAGGTGTTTTCACCCTCTGCATTATTTGTTTTTTGTTGTCTAAAGGATGCAAAAGAGTAGAGATATTTGCAACCATATTACAAGCCACAAAAGCACTCAAAGCTAAATCAGACACCCTCCAATGGATAGTTCTCGGAATTAGCTTTCCAACGGTATATGGAACTCCTCAAATGGACCCCAACGTCAGAAGTTATAACAGATCGAAGTTGCCCTTGAAAACCAGAAGCCATGGAGAAAATGACTTAAGGGAAAATCCCACAATCGAAGATCGGAGGTCCTGGAGGTACGTGAATCAACCACTATAAAGAAATTTTTGGGGAAAATGGGTCGACAGGGTAAAACGTCGGAGTTACCTCAAACAAATGTGACAAAGGAATTCAATGCAAAACCAAGGGTGGATGGGCCTTTTCTCTCTCCTCAAATTGGACACGTGGCATGCTGATATTTCATTTTCAAAGTCCTATGGGGGCATATCTGGGTGACACATGTCACCACTCATGAAGTGACACGTGGTAGTGATGATGTCACCAGTCGATAATCAGCAATCGGCGGTAGCAACATATTGTGCATCAAAAGGAATTCATCGATAACGAACTTCCAATATGGGGTTGGCCCATGGTCACAAGCAGAGAAATGAATCAAGGGCTAAGCAGAAGAGGTGATCAACAATCGACGATCACAAGTTTTTGGAGGTCATACTAATGGCACGGGTTAGAAAGTGCCGATTGTGATATTCCAAGTGGGCCCAATCGACGATCTTGCATATTGGCGATCAGAGGTCTAGCGTATAAAGCAACAACGAAATCATTTAACTGATATGGGATTAGTGATCCTGCACATCAGAGGTCAAAGGCATCGAAGCATCAAGAGATCAGCACATCACATCGACGATCAAATAGGTGACACCCTTTCAAAGTTGCGATATTGAATATAGTTCCGATTGAGATTAAATTCATCGGGATTTGAGCCTCTAGCGTCAAAGTGTCGGGAATGCCTTGAAACATTTAGAAAAGGAAATCAAACACAAGATAAGAAGAGGGTTGACCTTTTCTCTCTCCTTGAGGGGGCCACGTGGCCACATGGCTAAACATCATTGGATCTGATAAATGAAACGTGGCTACACATGATTGGTTCCAATACATAACACTTGGCAGCATATGGTTGGTTTCAATAAGGGACACGGGCCAACTAACGTTAGCTTGAAGTGATGTAATGGTGGACATGTGGCAGGAAAATTTGACGTTTTGAGGAGTCAGAAGGGGCCAAAATAGGGTGACAAGTGTCAACACTCACAAGGTGACACATGGTAGAGGATGCTGTCACATCATCGATCGGAGGATGAACATGGTTGCTCCTAGTGAAGCCTTTGATTGTGATCTATCGATAAAGGGGTTGCGTCACAAGGGGCTGACTTGCGATCACATAAAGAACCAAATATTCAAGGGCTTAGCATAGAGGGCGATCAAAATTTGATGATCAGTGAAACGACACATCACTCCATAGTGAAACCTCCGATTGCAATCTTCCGATAAGGGGGCTCTGATTTTGTGCTAGTGCATGGTCTATAACAACTTAAAGGAAAATGGGTGCCTAGCCATTTACAAAGGAAAATAGTCCCCGGACAAGAGTCTAAAGGCCCTAGCACCCGGTCACAGCCCCCGACCATATGAAGAAAAAGTACTGAAAGGGCTCAAAGAAAAAGGGGCCTAAGGGGATCGAAACTCGTTGTTTCACAATGTTTTGCAGTGTTAAGTGCCCATACTGGAGAAGCCCTGACATCACACCATGGTTATGTTATCAGGCATGTTGCAATAACATGGTACAGAGCTTTGAAGGCGTATGGGTTGACAATTGCAGTATTAAATGAAAAAATGGAGCGGTGGTAAATCAGTATGGGGCTCAGGGAAGACTTAATGCCTCATCATTGAGCTCCACTCAATCATACAATGTAGGATTTCCAGATCAATCTCTGCTTCCACTCTGAGACAAGTAAACACAGTTGATCGCTACCAACTCTAGAGAGTGGTGAAGCCAGATAGTTAAGGTGAAAGCGACAGGCAGATTGGCTGGATCATTGAGGCAGAGGCCATAAAAAGGGCATCTGAGAGATATTTTTCTCCCATCATCATTCTTCTTTCCTTTTTCTTATTATTCTGTAATTTCTATATTTTCAAGAATGAAATCAAATCTGAATCAAATCTTTGTGGGTAGCAGCATTCACACGTCGAGAGAGTTGGTCTGTCAGACAGTTGGAACTCGAGATGGGATATTTTGTCACTGTTAATTCAAATCTCCCCCTCTTCTTGTAAATAGGGGGAAGAAACACTTAATACAAGGTTACAGAATTATGCACGTGCAGTGGTCCAAATTCTGTGATTCCACTTTGGTTCTAATTGCTTGTTCATGAGGGGCTTGATCGATGTATGGCTAAATTTAATGGACTGGTATATTGGACTCATTTTGAGGATTAATGAAACTCTTTAGTGATTCCAATAATGGTTGTAAGCAATATGTTTTTCTTTATGTAAGTCTCATTTCATGTATGTTTCTCTTCTACTGAAATTATGTAATGAAGTTGTCGGTCTCATTCTCTCATGGTTATATGTATGCTGCTAGGTAGTAACAGTACGTGTGTTATTTAAATATTTACTTATGTACCTTTAAGAGCATAGATTTACATATGCTGATTAGTGATAAGTGCATCCATGAGCTATAGAACATGAAACCATAATTCGCGCTCCGCAATTCCTGTCATTCCATCTCTTCTGCCTTCCATCCTTATTCTGGAACATTGCTTCTTAGGATTATGTCTTTTTTACAACCTTATGAATCTATTTCCTTCCTTTCTATACTCCTCTTCACCTTTACTACAAATTCAATATTAAGCTACTCACTATTGCACGTCGGCCATCTGAACAAGACATTCCTTTTTGAGATCAGCCTGATTCACCCCCTGTATTTGGAACCACGTATCTACTTGAGTTCACCTTGATGAAATACTATTGAACCAAGCCCCCCTTTATTATCTTCCAAAACTACGTGACAATTGGAGTGCAACAGAATCCGTAAGATAATCCTAAATGAACTTCTCTCTTTAAGATTTCCTAGGCACTGGTCTACAATCAACCCAGAGGTTGTCTCTAGGAAGCTTTCTATATCTTCTGAAGCACTTGTGCTACAGGTGTTAGAAAAATAGACAACACTAGGATCTGACTTGAAACCCGTAGCATGATGGTTAATGTTTTCTTCATGTGTACTCTTCTTTTTGTAGTTTTCTTTGTAATTGGCCAGTGTGTCTCGTATATTAGAGGTGTTTGTATTAATTTTGTTACTATCAAGATTTATTTGGATCTCTCTTCCTTACAGAGAGTCTCATTTTGGCTTTGGTTCAATGTCCCTAGTGAGAGACTCGCTTGAATTTTGATATCCTGTATGTAACTCTCAATTTTTCTATTAATGAAATTTACCCAAAAAAAAAAAAAAAAACCTCATGCGGCTTTGAATTGACGGTGAATGGTCATATTGTTAAAGTACTCCTTATGATAAGCCACTGGTTCAAATCCCCTATGGATGGTCACACCTACCTAACTTAAAAGAAAAAGAAAGATTAAAAGAAAAAAACAATTTTGAAAATATTAAATAAATTTAAAAAATGAAAAATAATTGAAGTTTATATATATGCAGTGGGATACAAAAATTTGCAACTCGACATATTTAAATACAAACACTAGCGTGGGTCTCGATCTGTGGTATCCCATATATATTTTGAATGGTGGCGCTCTATATAAACTCGCTTTGCGGTGGCATATTTGAACGATGGTCTCGATCAGTGGTGCTCCATATATATCTGAACTCGACATATTTAAATTTGCTCTGTAATGGCCATATATTTGAACTCGGTGGTCTCACTTCGCGCTGCATTTTGGACTATGACATATTTAAACTCTACGATGGACATATATATGAACTCGACATATTTAAATACACGCTTTGTGGTGGCAAATGGGGATTAATCTTGCTCAATGGTGTCCTAAATCTGTATAACTCGACATATTTAAAATTTCTCTGCAGTAGGAAGCTTGGAAATGATCTATATTTATCTGAACTCGGCTTAAACTCACTTTGCGGTGCCCGATATTTGCGGCCATACATACAAGCCTCTGCGGTGTCATCAAATATATACATCTCTGCAACATCTCTGGAGTCTCTCCTAAGTCTATAATCTCAGAGGTGCTCAATATAATTCTGTTAAGTGCATCTGTTCCCTCTTAGTGTTTTTTTGGTAAGTTCTGTTTATTAAAACTATGAGTTTTTCTCTTTATATTTCTAATCTTTCATCTAGCGAAGGGAGGCCAAGAAAAATTACCTTAGAGAATTTTTATGAGGCCAAGAAAAATTACTTAGAGAATTTTTATAAGTACACTGAATTTTTGAAGAGAAGAAAGAGAAAACCAATTTAAACTAGAATTATTTACAATGCTTGACAACAACCACAAATCATTAGAAAATAAAATAATAACGCTCGATACTAAACTTCAACGAATGAAAGATAAGATTCAAGACATAGAACATAAAAAAACAGTCAATGGTTGAAGAAAATGACACCCTGAGAGACAAGATTAAAAATCTAAAAGAACAACTAAATAATATCTTAGCCTTGCACAGAAAATAAATTAGATATAAAACCTATAAAAGAGAAAAATAGCAGACTAATTGAACTAGATAATGAGTGCCATAAAAGAGACTTAAATCTCATAATTGTTGGAATAGAATAGCAAAACAATGATGACACATTAGAATTAGTAAAAGAACAATTGAAAACAAAATTTCAAATTCGAATAACTTATCTCACAAAAGTAATAAGGGTGGGAAAGATACTTGAGCATAAACATAAACTAATCCGTGTTAGGGTAAATTGTAATGCTCATAAATTATATATGTTTAGGAAATACTCAAGCCTAAAAATATCAAAAATATTTATATATATGAGACATTTAATTGAAAAAAAAAACATAAAGTAAGAAATAAAAAAATAAAACAAAAATTTCATATATATATACACACGTGTTGTAAACTCTACATGTTGTGTGTAAATGTGTGAGGAGAGTGATGCCTGACATCGTCCCTTCGCCTAGAGAGCTGGCTTGGCAGCCTACTGCATAACCCACATGGCTTGCCTAATTGACCTTTAGGCCAACTCCATTGGCATAGTTTCCCCACAGAGGTACACACAACACATTTGTGTTTTATAAATTTTTTTGTAATGCTTTTTCAATTTTATTTTTTATTTATTTATAATTTTGGAAAATTTTAACTATAGTTTATTTTTTTATTTTATTAATTTTTTTTTTTTATATTTTTTAAAATATATTAATATTAAAAATAATAATAATAATTAGTGAATTAGTAACTTTGAAGGATGAATTTGGGCAAGACTCAGGATTAATTCACAATAGCTGCCACTATTACTTCAATTTCAAGATATTCATAGATTCGTGAGCTTTTGGGCTTTATAGGATTTTTTGTCAACATGATTGTTCAACTTGTACAAATTTTTGCTACATAGGCTAACATTTGTCAGAAAATAAAACCGGTGTGGAGGAGAAAATTAAACCCGATAACTTTCATTGAAACTATTTTCCTTTAACAAATTTGTTTTAATTATTTTTTTTTGTTTAAATATTTTATTAGTTTCTATTTTTGTTTTAATTTTTTAATATTTTTTGAATTTTTAAAGTAATTTTTATTTTTATGTTTTCTCTTAAAAAAGTCCTTTTCTTTATTTAAATTAAAAAGAAGGAAATACTTTTAAACCTAAAACACGATCCTTTTATTTTCCTTATATATAGAGTTAGTTTTTTCTCACTTCAAAAATAAAATAACCCTAACCATTTTTAATAACATTTATAGCTAGATTAGATTTAAATGTATGGTATATATTTTTAATTGACGTAATTTACATGTTTTTATTTTTTCAAATAGAATTCAATGATACAATTTTGGGTGAGATTGCAATTTTAAGTGTTTAAATTATATTTTTGATTGCATAAACATGTTCAACACCCTGAAAAATCCTTAGAACCCTGAAAAATTCTTAGAACATTTACCTTATATAGACTACATAGCTAGTCCTCTTGGGCAGCTCAATTGGCGATGACTTTGAAAATAAAGTATTATGTACCATGAGATTCTAGGTTCAAAACCTTGAGTTTACCTATGGGCCATGTGCTAGAGGTGAAGAGGTTCACCTAAAGGTTTTAGTGGTAATTTTTTAATTAAATAAAATAAAGAATACATTATAATATTATATCGCTAGTCTAATAGATTTAAACAATAAACCTCTTATCATATCACATTGGATATACTATTACTTTGACATTCAAGTAATATATAACAAATATACCATTATTTTAATATCAAAAAAATATTTAATCAAATTATGTAATTTTTAATATTTATGGTGGTTTATTGAGGATTTATAATAGTAGTGGTCAAAATCAATCTCTTTATCATACTAATACAATACTCATATCATACTAGTACAATATTGAGTGAATAGTCAATTCCTCTAATATAAAATAAATAAATAATATAAAGTACATAACTTAATCTTGAAATTCCAATAAATTTATCTTGATTTTTATAAATCAACCCAAAAAACACTTACCAAAACTAAAAAAAAACTTAAAAACAATTAAACTAAACTCTTTTCATTTAATATCAAATATTTTCAAAATATATTAATTAATACATCAAATTATTTATATAAAACTGAAACAATATATTTTTAAATTAAAGGAAAAAAATAATATTGTAAATTAAACCTCTTATAATATTACATTGGATATATCATTACTTTGGCATTTAAATAATATATCACCAATATATCATTATTTTAACATTTAAAAAATATATAATCATTATATCATTATCTTAAAAAAAATCTAATTTTTAATATTTATAGTGGTTTACCTAGGGGCTATAATGGTAGCGGTTGGAATCAACCCCGCGTCACGCAAGTACAATACCATTCCAATTGTCAATTCCTCTAATATAGAATAAATGAATACTATATACTACATAACTTAAACTTCAAAATTCCAGTATTTTTTTCGTGATTTTTTGGCAAAATCAACCCAAAATATACTTACAAAAAAAAGCCTTGAAATTCCAGTAATTTTTTCGTGATTTTTTGGCAAAATCAACCCAAAATATACTTATATATAAAAAAAAACTTAAAACAATTAAAATAAAATATTTAATTTCCCCCGATGGGGGTGATCACACAGACGTACAGGTGTCCCGTGCGAGACCATTGGGGCCTGCTCCTCCTCCACACATGTATTAAATCCCCCTCATGTGTCATCTTTGCATTCATTCCCTCTATGTGATGATTTCCCTAACACAATCTGTCGTTAAATTCAGATTTTGGCAAGTAGTACGCTTCAGTTTGACAGTCTGAGCAATGAATTTGGGTCAGAAGGAAAGTGAAGGTGTCCAGGTCTAGGTCCATGGCAACTCACTGGGTTTTCGGCCTTGGTTGAGGAGTGCAGATGATGATTGCAGTTTTTGGGTGTGGGTTGGGTTTTATCTCTTGGTCTGCCCTTGGAATCTAGGCACCTAGATAGTTGCGGTTTGGTATAGTTTCCATGCTTTCACTGGCTATAAGCTCTCTTCGCACCTACTGAAGCTTCTAGTTCCACCCTCATTTGCGAGGTCTCTTTCTGGTCTTCACAGGTGCGTGGGTATTATTCTGGTCTCTGGTAAATTGTGTTATTAGCTTGGGCCTCCTTTTTGGTTTGAAGGCAACAATATTTTCCTCTTCTATAATTGGGGTCACGTTCTCTGTTTGTATCAAGCTTCGAGGTTGTATACGGAGGCTGCTCCGCTTCACTCTCTGGTCTGGGTGAAATATTTTCTATCTTCCTCCTCTGGTTGTGGTGT
Organism: Pinus taeda; assembly: GCA_000404065.3. Lineage (NCBI taxonomy): Eukaryota > Viridiplantae > Streptophyta > Pinopsida > Pinales > Pinaceae > Pinus > Pinus taeda. The sequence continues at coordinate 60,359 of APFE030923356.1, read as the reverse complement.
CGGTTTGGTAGTTCATATCCTTTTCGGGCAGTGCATTCATGGTATTGGGCATTGTTGTGTTTTTTTTGGGCTAAACAAAGGACTCTCTATGGAATTTTCCTATAGCTAGTCATCAACCTCAATCCATTTCAACATGCCTTGCCAAGGGGGTCATCCTCGCTAAGGGAGGGGCCAACATGCCCAAGATGGGTGTCCCGAGCCAGGTCACAATTTATCCCCTGCCAACTCGGGCAGAGGAGAAACAGAGGACGTTGAGGCTATCTCTCTTACTAGTTCTCCAGGAAACCTTGTGGTCCCTGCTTCCATGGAATCCATTGTAGAGAAGCCGCGACACATTCAACTTGATGTTGACATCCTTAGGGACCACAGGCATGAAGATCGTAATGAGATAGTGGCCTATCTTACTGATATTCAATATAGTCAAATTGAAATTTTGGAGCATTTGGATAACCTCTGGCACAGTCATTGCCGCACAAATGAACACCTTTGCAGTTTGGAAGCACGGGTGGAATACATTGAATTCCATATTCATGACCATGGGTGTTACTTCGCAACTCCCCTTGTAATCCCCCCATCCCCCTCCTTGAATTGTTGCTGCCAGTTTAGGTCTCTTTTTTTGTTAGTCCTAATATGTTAAGGCCACAACGCCCTCCAGAAATAATGTATGCAAACTGTCTGCCCTGGTATTATCTAGCCCCCAATCTAAAAATGTTTGGTCGGAATGAGAGAGTGGGGATTTTTGAGATCATCTTTGTATGTTATGTTATTTTTAAAATCAAATAAAAGTCATTTTGAACGATTATATATATATATATATATATATATATATATATATATATTATATTATATATATATATATATATATCAATTATTTTAAAAATATCTTAATTAATGCATCAAATTCTTTAAAATTGTTTCATGATCAAAACAATTTGGATTGAGAAGAAGTAATGACATCTAGGGTTCTTGCATCCTATGTTTCTCTTTCACATGTTGCTTCCATGATCTTGGATTTTCTTGGCCCTTCTGTGTTTGGGCCATGCAGCGACACTAGTTACTCTAACTCCTCATTTATGTGGTATTTTACTTTCATTGGGATTCATCTCCAACTTTTTGTGCCTACATATGCAAATTTCTTGCTCTCCCCACAAAAGAAGTTGTAAGACAAAGGAATAACGATTTTGAAGGGGGGTTCAGCCTAGAAAAAGTTCTATGTGAAATTTCTCTACCACAGATTATTATAGGTTCCATTTATTCCTCTAGAAGCATTGATAGTGGTGTTGTAGGAGTTCACTTACTTTCTCTGGGGTGGGTGAAAATGGTAAGTTTGGCTTCTCATTTTTTATTCCCATATTTGTCATTCCACATTCCTTTCACAGTTTGAATCAAGGGAAAATATCTACGATTTTGACCTAAGGGGCTTTGGGGTTTGAATGGGTGATGGGGTTGTGTCTCCTCTATCCCTTATTTTCATTAGCAAGCCCTTCTTTACTTTTGACAAACCAGTTAAAGGATGCACCTCCCTCCCTCTAGGAAGCGCAGTAGAAGGACCAACATTTCATATTTTTATGAGGAACACGGGGGGTAAATTCATTGTCATTTGGAAAAATTTCTAAGATTTGGTCTCATCCCTAAAAGAGACTATTTCATAAAAATGGGCCATTCACAAATATTTCTAGCACTTACAATACGAAGGGAAAGTCTTCCATGACTTCTCCCTGCTCAAGGAAACCAAAATAATAAGGAACTCTTATATTATACTTAACTCCAGATTATGGTGCTAGGTCAACAAATGGCACCACTGTCTCCTTCAAGGATGTAGTCCAAAGGAGGGTTTTGAAAAATGTAACACAAGGGGAGGTAACAACTTCGACGAAAGAAAATAAAAATATTTTAGGACCATATATTGTAGAACAAATGGAGAAAGCTCCATCAATGGATGTAAATCTCATTGAGGTATCTTCCCTTTTCTATGTTCTTTAATCTAAAGCTGTCATTTGCAAATTTAATGGCTTCTATCCAAATCTTGAAGCTTTAATTCAGTGATTTTTCTCATTATGGACTCAAAATTGTGACAAATATTTATGCTCAAACGAATTTTTTATAGTCCAATTCGAAACATGAATGGACATGGATTATGCACTAAATGAAGGGACTTGATTTTGGGGTAGGTTCGGGTTATTTATCACCTCATGGTTTCCTATGTTCGATGGAAATGCTATGGTGGTTTATACCATGCCGATCTAGGTGAGGCTCCTAAACCTCCCCCTTCCTTTTTAGCATCATAAAGCCCTTGAAGACATTGGGAACAGTTTGGGCAAATATAAAAAAACAGATCCTGAATGAACAAAAAAATGGAATCTTCACATCTTCCAGAATATGTGTGGAGATTGATCTTAATAAAGGGCTTCCAGATCATATAATTTTGAAACACAACAAATTCCATTGGACACAAGTTCTTGATTATGAGAACACGACATTTCAATGTCGTATACATTTTCAAATGGGGCATGTATAGAAATCATGTCCATAGGCAAGGAAGAACCCTAAGAAAAAGAAGAGGTAGTCTAATAGATGAAGAGGATGGAAATTCACTAAAAAATATCCTTTTGAGGATGAAGAAGAAGATAACATGGAATGCCAACTAGAAAAAGAAGAAATGAATGATATGGCCCATTAGAGAAACATGTTGAAAGAGGAAACTATAGTCATTAGGGGAATTTTGAGTTCTAAAATGGGCTTCCTAAGGAAATTATAAAATAATAGTGGAAATAATAAAATAAGATTATATTACATCATCAAATGTTAGAGGGAAAAAGAAAAATCTATCTTTTCAACTCGTATTTTCAACTTATCTCCCTATGGGTTTACTCAATTTTTTTTGCGAAAACACTCGTTGGATGCAAAATTTGATTCCTCACCCAAGGAGCACCCATGTTGCATACTTTCATTGGATGCTTCTACATGAAAAATTAAAAATACATGAAACACATGATTGCAATCACGTTTTTTCATGTATTTCTTATTTTTCGTGTAGCAGGGTCCATCGAAAGTATGCAATATGGGTATTCCTTTGATGAGGAATTAAATTTTTCATCCAACAATTACTCCCTCTTGAAATTTTAGTAAAACCTTAGGGACATAAGTTGAAAAAATAGTTTTATTATTTTATTATTTTTTAATATTTTTACTTTTTTACTTCAAAAATGGTGAAGCGTCCCCCATGGTTGAAATCATCATCTTGAATCCTATTGGTTCTTATAAAGTTTATTTTGGTTGTACATTTTTCTTTGGAGGCCCATTTAGACCTCAAAATTCCCCTAATTGTGGTGAGATACAAAGAATATACATCATAATAGTATGGATCCAGAGGACTCTCTGACATTGCGTGGAAATGGGGGCACAAAATGAGCTCATGTCTTTGAAAGCTCAAATTATGATAAAGAAGTCCCCCAAATGAGACATGAATTGGCTATGGTTCTTGTCGAACCAAATCCCAATGGATGGGAAAAAGTGAAAAAAAAGGAAAAATTAAAAAGGAAAAACTAGCTCTAGTTGTTACCATCAATCTTTGCTCTTTTGTTGTTGTTTTCTTGGATACAATTTTTGGTTCTTAACCATTAATAGATCCCTTCCATTGTCCTCTATTTCTTTTTCTTTGCCATGTAATTTCTGCTACTATATGCATACACACGATGTGTGTCTACAAAATGTAATTTTTATACTATTAATACAAATTATGGTTCTTTTTCTATGAAAAAAAGCATCAAATTATTTATAAAAAAGTGAAGCCACAACTCATTTTAATTAAAGAAAATAAAAAATAAATTATAATATTGTATCATTAGTCGAATAGATTTGAACGATATACCTCTTATCATATCACATTGGATGTATCATTACTTTGGCATTTAAGTAATATATAACCAATATACCATTATTTTAATATTTAAAAAATATATAATCATCATATAGTTATTTTAAAAATGTAAATTTTAATATATATTTTTAATGGAATAGGTAGCATATGTATTAATTCAAAACTTGGAATTTGGGCCAGTTCCCATTACATAAGCTTCAATTTCAAATTGAACAGAGCCATTCATACTGTCAAAACTGCAACAACTATGTTGAAGCTTCCTGAAGACACTTATCCTAAATAGATGATCACTATATATCCAACAAAAAACTCCTATAAAATTTTGATAGTGATAACACATCAGAAACTATGGATAAACTATATCAAGAAAGAAAAACATGCAGATTTTATAGTGCTATGGCGACTGCCTATTTGTTTGTCCATGATGCATCATGCTTCAGGTGCTTGGGCTCTAACTCAAACCCATATCCAACAATTATGTTACAAAGGATGATGCCCCTTGTGTCCTTCTCCAAATTCTCCACCCTTTCCTTTAGAATTTCCATTTCAGACCTCAAGTCCCTCTGCATCTACTCGAAATGTCCCTGCATTAACTCATACTTCATGTTCATAAGCATCTCATATGCTTGTTGTGTGTAACAAGCCCGGGTCAAATGTTCATGTAATAAAGTTAATAAAGGAAAATAAGACCAAGGTCATGGGACACGTATTCCAAGATGAATGATGGGAAAAGCATCCTAGTGGGCATCACTTGATGTTTATTATGGCTAAGGGGAAATTGGCAAAGGATTTGAAAAGGAAAATATACATTATTGGAATTTATTTTATGAAAATAAAGGAAATTAGGAGAAAAGGGAGGTGAAAGGTCATAAGTTGCATAAATTGAAGGAAAATAGACGAAAAATGAAGAAATTAGAGGCATCGATAATAACTAGACATGAGAGAATCAATTTGGGGCCTTTTGTTAGTTCAATTTTAGAATTGGTTCTAGAGATGAGAAGAGCGCCAAGAGGAGAAGGTGAGAAAGCAAGAAAAGGAAGGACAAGGAAAGTAAGGATCAAGCAAGGAAGAGTTGGAAAAAGTAGTTTTAGTAGGAATACTTGCAGGTAACAAGTTGAATGTATGATTTCCTAATTGGTTTTGGCATGCATGGTATATGCATGTGTGTATTTGGTACATTTGTTGTCATTAACATGGGTTTTTCCTAGTTTGACAGTGGATTTTAGCCTTGCTTTGCCATTTTTGGATAACCATGGTGTGATGGAAATTCATTCTTGGTTGAGATTTGGATTACCGAAAGGTTTTGGATTCAGGTGAGGTGGTCTTAGGAAAATCCCAACAGTTGGGGGTGGAGATGGTTTTATTTAGGAAGCCCTCGATAGGTTGGTGGAGACAAGAAAATTCCTAAAGGGATGGTGAAGGAGTTCTGAGGCATGCAAGCTTGGTTTGGTTTTGTGATCTCAGGGCCTATTTAGGCGAGATCACAACAGGGTGAGGGTGGAGGCGGTTTAACCTATAGATTCCATTGGTTGTTTATGTATTGGTTTATCTCATGAGATACGACATTAATACTTGAAATATGGCACGAGGGTGATTGGATGAAAGAAAGATTTGGTTCAACCCAATCTAGGTCAGCTGGTATGTGGAAGTCCCTAAATTGGTTGGATTTTTCATATGTTAATAAGAGCTAAGTTCCTCTTGTATTTCATGAATAAGTGTACTTGTTAAGATGTGGCTTTAATGGTTGCTCTATCATTGTTATTATTTTGGTTATATGCTAGTTATAAGCATGGTTTTATGACATATTCAAGTTATGGATTTTATCACGATTGATTGATAAATGAATGGTTATTGAATGAATGACCTAATAGATTTTATTGTAGCTACTGTGAGATGGAATTAGACCTTCTTGTTGGTTCTCAAATAAGCTTCATATCTCTATATTCATATATGCATTCATGACCTGTAGATTGCATGTTCACTATATGTTTGACATAATCACTGTCATGGTTAGACCTGTTTAGGTCAAGTCCTTGTCTAAGTTTTGTGTTAATGGCTTTGTACTTTTTTCATATCATTTCTTGAAGTTCTATCAAGTTATAGGCGGAGATCTAGATCCTAGCCCTAAAAAAGTGGTTTAGATCTCAGGGTTGCATGCACAGAACTGAGTAATTTAGACTGCATTTGCCAGGAGGTAGGGTTATCCATGCGACTAGATGGTTATAGTCATCGGATCACCTTGTTATCAATGCAACTAGAAGTCCAGATCATTTGAAAAGCAAGTTAACTCGGGGTTTGGGCACTTGGAGTGGTTGTTTAGCTCTTGGCGGTCCTATAGCATCTAATGGATGTCAGTAAAGTTTCAATTTGTTGATTCCACTTCCTTAACTATACTTAGGAGGTTGAGTCATGTCATAATAGCCCTTCATTCATATTTACCCCGACAGGCCGATGAGAATGGGTAAATTTGGGAGGTCGGATTACACCGTGCATGCTTAACTGTGGTATCCTTTTGTTGGATTTCCTTCAGAAGCTCCTCCAAATTGGCTTGTAACTTATCCAGCTGAGAGGAAAGAGAACCTCACTCTTCACTTGATGATTAGCCAATTCCAACACCATTGCTATGAAATGAATTGGCACAGGAGAATCGTTAGTGTCGGAGGACCTACAATGATCAAAAGGGAGGAAAAAAGGAACCCGATATGTATATAGTCACTACCCTCTATGCTCATTTATATAGCCTAATGTGAGCCAAAACTGATAGCCATTGGTAATGGAGTTCGAGGGAAATTCCATGCCGAATTGATGAAGTGATAGGAGGAAATATTCCAAATCCAGCTGATTCAAATGTGAATTGAATGTGGGAAGGAACTCTGTATATTGTTCACATGGGAATAACCATGGCACCATCCAAAAATACCTCTCCTGTGCCACATGGAGTTATGCTCCATCACAAGAAGGATCAAGGTGGAGTTTGGAACAACTATCCTAATTAAATACATACCTTTTGAAATTCTGACTTGAACAGGGGAATTAAATTCTTGATCAGGGTTTGTTCCCATGATGATGAATAGTTGTAACCAATGTATCCACCACAATGTGGCTTTAAAAATTTGAATTATGCACCAATGTTGATAAAAATTTTGGTTCATGGAATTGGTGAATAGGAAATGATACTAACCCATTTTTCTAAAATTCCTTGATCGAATAGAGCGCCTTTGTTAGCCAATGAATCAACCTGGGTCTTTTGTTTTCAAAGAATATGAAAGAACTAAATTTGATCAAAATAATAGAGTAAGCACCATATTTAATGTTGAATAAAGGCATGGAAAGAGAGATTAATATTTGGATGACATATTAGATGTTGTATGACTAACATCAAGTCTCCAAACACTGTGAGACATTTTGTATTTTTATTCCTCGCTAGTTCCAAGCCTAATATTCAACTTTATTGTTTGTTGTGACCCCAAGTCCCCACCCATACCGTTCTTCAACTTGTTCATTAGGGAAGATGATCACCACTCTTGCTCCTTCCACCCCCTGATTTCCTTTTTCCGCTCCATAAAAAAATAAGGAATGTTGACCTCGTTTCCTTCACCATTGTACAAAATCCTCTTTATCTTTTCTTAGGCAATAATTCCCAATTTCATAAGGCTTGTGAGTAAATTTATGAACTGAAAGTGGAGATCTAGAAACTTTAATCCATTCCTTTACTTCTGTAGGGAGATCATGCAACTTGTCTGATTTGAATCCCCAAGAGGATATGGATTCAAAAAGAAGACTAGAAGCATTGGTGGTTGATATGCGAATATCCACATCCTTTTATTTAAATATTTCATTATTTATGGCTAGCCATATTGTCTAGCAGAGAAATTTTGGTAATAATTCCCAGCATAACTTTATCAACGAAGATTTTTTATAGGCTTCAGGAAGCTTATATTTCCATCACTCAAACATGTTCTCCCAAGACTTGGGGAGATTCACAATATTATATATAAGAGAGAAATCCATTCTCCATACCTCCAACTAATATACACATTGATAAAAGAGATGAGGAATTGATTCTTTTGCTACTTTACATAAAACATAGCGCAATGGACCATGTATGCTCCTCTTCCTAATTTTTACCACTATAATTTTTTTTTTGTATGAACAAGTGTCCAACAAAAATTTATAACCTTTGGTATATAATCTTGATACCAAATTATTTTCCATCTGCTTCTTTTTTTGGGATGTCTGAAATAGGAAAGGAGATAGTCATAACCTTCTTTGATTGAATATGGAAGATAGGGCTAACTGACCATGTTCTCTGATTTTGAAGGGAGGAAGAAATGGGGGCTTTCCCTTTTAGTAATTGAAGGAGAAGACTCTAGGGCTATGACAGGTCTAGGGGGAGATTTGAACATATTCATCCAGTCCAATTGCCATCCTCATCCTACGAAGAGATATCCTTCAATTTAATATATATTGTTGAATTCATTCTTTTCGCCAAACATCTTGTCTCCTCGTGATTTCCCAATAGATCCCCTGATACAAATTTATCCTCCCAGAGTTTGATACATGCTCCTTTTCCTGGATGCCAACTGAGGTGATCACTGATTATATGAGCCACATTTTACTAAGTTTCTAGATTTTAGAACCATTGCCTGCCCATTCTACTTTCTCCATTCGTAAGGCCTGAGTTTTATGGAAATTTATCTTGAGAAAAGTTGTTTTCCACCACTCTTTAGAATCTGATGATAATGACCATATTATTTTTTCCTCGAGCACCAGATTCCTAAAGTGTGGGTATTTGATAGCCAATCCCCCAAGAGCCTTTGGAAGGAAAACTACATTCCATTGAATTAGATGAAATTTATTTTCATTTTTCTTACCTCTTGCGATAGAATATGCCTGATTATTGCACTAAATTGGTTGATTATTCTTTTAGGAGCTAAAAATCCAAAGCAAAGATATATGGGAAGGGTTGAGAGAACATACTTGACCGATATTGTTTGACTTGCTACATTAAGCCGCTGGAATCCCCAAGAGAGGATTTTCTTTTTGAACTTATGAAGTATCTCCACCCAATATTCTTATCAACTATGACAAGGAATTCTAAGAAATTGGAGATCTATTGAATTTGGCCTCAGAGCAGTTCCATCCTATAAGTTGACTTTTCCTTTTATTGACCAACCCCCCTAAGATATCCAAATATTGATCTAACAACTTTTGAAATGCTAAGAAATAATATTGGATGCCCTGCCCATGAGAGCAGTATCATCCGGAAGTTGTGAATGATTCGTCTCTTTTATATCTCAAACTATGATTTTTCCTGGAAGAGTGCCATCTCTTCGAGCTTGTTCCAAATTATAGCTTAGACTTTTGGCCTCCAAAATATACAATAGGGGCAACAAAGGACAACCATTTTGAAGATCCTATGAAGCTGTGAAAAAGGGGTTGGATTCCCATTTATCAGAGGAGAAATCCACAAAGTGTCAATGCATGCTTTAATCCACTAGATGAATTTACTACAGAAACCGAATTTCCTCATGACTGCAAATAAAAAGGAGTGGTTTACCCTATCAAAGGAATTAACCATATCCAGTTTTATAGCCATTCCAAACACTCTTCTAGCTTATCAATTATATGCCAAAAAGGGTAGGGGATTAGGGAAACCCTTTCTTGACTTTTTTATTGCATTTAATTTCTTTTAAGCAACACTAAGTGGTCCTAAAATTGGAAATGACATTCTCATACATCTCTATCATAGCAACCCTCAACTCAAGAGGGACTATTATGTCTTCCATCCTCTTTCACATCTTTCTCCTACAAATGGTGTCAAAAAATGATTTTGAATTCAACGAAACAACAAAATAGATTAGTTTTACTATGGAAATGTTCCTTTGTAATGATCCTAAGGGTAACAACGCAGTCTATAGAATGATATCTCTTCAACTCAGTTTGGGCTTTAGCTCTTATGCCATGGCTTTCTATTCATAAACTAATCTTCTTTTCCAAAACAATATTGTATAGCTTGGCTAAAATGTGGCTAATCATAATGGTCCTTATAGGGAGTCCTTTTATCCCCACTTTTAAAGATAGGAACAATGAAACATTGCATCCAAGGCTTCTAAAAGCCTTTCTTCGGTACCAAATTAAAGAGCTTGTGTATGTGAGGATGAGGGTAGGCCCTCCCAATTTAAAAATTCCAGCTTGGTAGCCTTCAATATCCTTAGTTTTCCCATCACTGAGTCACTTAACCCCAAAATCAATGTCTTCCAAAGAAAATATATCATATGCTTAACCCCAAACTCAATGTCTTCCAAAGAGAATATATCATCCTCTATAATAGAATTCAAAATGGTGTCCATGTTGTTAGTGGATTCATAATGGTTTTTAAGGTAAGGATTGAATTTTTTCAAGGGAATTAGATCATTTGCTTTAGTTTTATAAATTATATTTTTCCTCCAAAAGTTTCTATGATCATATTTAGATAAGTACAACAATTGTTCTTTCTTTCTACTTGTATAGTACATTTTCTTCATTTTAATGAGATCTTTGTACACATTTATCTTATCAAGATTTAAATATTTGTTATGAGCATCTCTAATCACTTTCCTAACAAATTTACAATCATTTTCATTACAAGGGTTGGTAGTTCTATTATTCTTTTTATATGACACCTCGATAGAGAACTTATTAATGGAAGCAGAGAGGGTTGTATTAAAATTAAGATAGAGGTTTTCAATGTTATCCTTATAAGTTAAGAGGTGTAAATCCATATTTAAATGATTTAAGGAGAGATCTATTTATAATTTTGTAGAAAAGTAAGTGCCTTTAATTCCCACAATTCTCTTGAATGTGGCTTTCGTGCATGTCAAATTTTAGAGTTAAGGTTAAAGGTCTACGATCAAAATCTATCATAGTCATTTAAAAGGTCAAAAGTTACAATTTGGTTGGAAACAAAGATATTGTATATCACATAATCCATCTAGTTGAAGTTTTTCCACTTAATTATGTCATTGCAAACTATAAAGTCTTGAGAACTACATAGCTTGACTAACTTGATACCAAATAAATTCTTGATTAGGTCTTTATAGTTTCTTTTGTATATACTAGATAAAATAAGGACTTGATCTAGCCAAAGAGGATTAGGGTTGGAATCATTACTGAGAAGAATTACTTGGTTAATTGTGGTTCTAGTATTAAAGTCTCATAGCAAGAGGATATTACATTCATTACTCATTTTGTGAATATCTTGTTATAGGGTATTATAAATACCATTTTTCTATAAATTGTTTTTCTTATAAGAGGTAGAGTTGATAGATGTGAAATAACAAATTGCAATATAAATCCTCTTGGATTCAATGTCAAAGATTTCGATACAAATGTATTGATTGAGAGGGTCTATCATATGAAGTTGAGGGTGATGAGAATATTATTTCTTATAAAACAATGTATTCCTCCATTCCCTCTACAAGAGGATTTATTGTTCCATGTTAACCAAAAAATGAGTCCATCTATGTGAAGGACCTTATACTCATCATGCTCCCAAATTTCTACTAGAAGAATAATATCAATTTCACTCATGATCCAACTTAACATAGGGCCTTTACATCTGAAAAGTCACGATAGTTCCAAAAAAGGATATGGAGTTTTCTAAATTCCTATTTATTAATTTCATTTTTGTATATATCCATAATAATATCTTTCCTATTTCTAATGATTGACCATTATCCTTCCTTTCTATATCCCTTTCCCTTATGAACCTCCTTCCTTAATTTAACTAGGTCTACTAAAATGAGGTCCTCATTTATAAAGATTCATGTTATTTATAAGCTTGGAGATTACTGAGAATGCCAAATTTATGGTCATTGCAGCTTACCATAACATAGATTAATCTATATTTATGCTCAAGCATCTTCCAATCTTTCTTTCTTCTATGAGAGAAGTCGTTTCAATTTGTGACTTATTTTTTAGTTCTTCTTTTACTATTGCTAGCGTGTTTTTATATTTTTTCTCACTTATACCAACAATTATAAGATTTAAGGCTATTTTTTTGTACTCATTATCAGACTCAATTAACTTGTTCATTTCCTCTTTGATGAATTTGGTATCTAATTTATTTTCCATGCTAATTAGAGCCAAATTGTTATTTAGTTTTTTTTTTCTTTTTCACCTCATTCTTCAAGGTGCAATTTTCTTCAACCATTGAGTATTTCTAATATTCCATTTCTTATAAACTTTCCAAAAGTATTTTGAATTCAATGAAATTTTCATTTTAGAAGATTCAAACCCAAAACATAGATTTATTAATACAAAACTTAAAAAATAATTAATTAATGTACTTAAAATATTATTATTTAAGTTTTAATTGTTAGGATATTCCGCCACATAGGAAGTAGTTAAGTATAACTTGGTCTAGTGTAGAGTTAGGTAAAACGTGTTTCTTTACTATGTACTTTTGTAACTTACAATCTGACAATGACGATATGTTCTAGACATGAAGTGATCTAACGGTTCATTCTCTCCTTGGTATTACCGACGCTTGATCCGTGGCTTAACACCCGATTGGTCCATGATCTCTATTTAAAGAGCATGGAGGGTCATTTGTAGGGTGACCGTTCATGAGATAAGCTTATGTAATTTTTCTTTCTTTTACATTAATAAATTACCTGAAGTGGCCGTGTTGGCTTAGGTCATGGACTGTTTCCCTCTTTGAGGGTTTTAACCACGTCAAGAATACTAGTGTATTGATTTGTGATCTGTTTGTGAGTGGTGTCCTTTGGTGTTCTATCTGAGGAGCTTACCCTGTAAATTCCTACATGGTATCAAATCTATTTGAGGGCCGCATCCGTTGGTGATCCAAATCGGAAGTGGTACAATTGCATCCGACTGTTGTTTCTTATATCTACTATTTTCTGACTGCTTTTGGGCTGAGAGGACTGCTCTATTGTGTTAGGAGCATTTTTTCCAGTGAAGAACCCCTTTGGTTTCATGCGAAAAGGTTTCCGGTAGCCCTAACTATGTCATTTTTAAGATCTGGAAGCAAAAATGGTTTTTTCAAGTAAGCACGTACCAAAAAAAAAAAACCTTCATCTTTTCCAAAAATTACCAACCTTTTAAACTAGCTCACTTGGTCCAAAGTTACTTTATGAGAATAGAGGTCTTGAGTTCAAGTCTTTCTTTTTGATGAGTTAATTTTTCAAAAAGGACATGTAACTTATGTATTAAATTTACTTTATGTAAGTGTTCTCACCCATTATAAAAAGTGAGTCACTTATAATTCTAAAGTGTCTTTATCTTTTATTTAATTTAGAATTTAGTGGGTAGCTCATAAAGTACCATTATAAAAGTGATTTTCACTTATTTATAAAAGTGGGTCACATAAGAAGTTTTATTAAAGTGAGCTAATTAGATTAAGTTTGAAAGGAGGGGGGGGGGGGAGATTTTTTTAAAAATATAACGTTATCAGTCCACTTCGTCGGCATCTTCAATGACTTTTCTTCAAAAAGCCATAGCTTCTTCTTCCGGAACCCGCTTTCAGAACTATTTTTTTAATGGCCCTAATTTTTCGAGATCTTTCCATTAAAACACTTAGTTTCAGCATCTATAGCTTCAGTTTCTGTTACAATGGAAAGTCCATGCCAAGTTATTCTTGACAACACCAACTACTTCCAATGGTGGTCCTACATTGTGGATTTACTTAGAAGTAAAGGTCTTTCCAGAATAGTCTCAGGCCAAGAAACTAAACCTAAAGATGAAGATAAGGGAGCAAAATGGGAAAATAGACAAGATCAAGCATGTGGGTTGAGAGGGATATCTATTTCTCCAGACTTTAGATTCCATATCATAGAACTTGATACCCCTAATGAAGCTATGAAACAACTCACTAAATTTTTTGGAATTAAAAATGAAATTAAAGCCCATCAACTCGAAAATGAGTTGCTTTTGTTGGACCCCAATAATTTTTCTTCCATTGAAGATTTTTTGTCCAAGTTCAAGACCCTTAGCCTTCTCTTGGAAGGTGTTAAGGTTAAGAAAGAATATGGTAGCCTTATCTATTCCATTCTTACTAAGTTGGGACCATCCTACTCTGTGTTTGTTTCCACCTTCCCTTCTACTAGAGAAGCTTTTATTTCTTAAGGACAAGACTACAAGTCCCCTTCTTTTGATGCCTTTTTTGATTATTTGATAAGAGAACAAGAAAACTCTTACATCTTGGTCTTCTTAGTCTTGGAAACTCTTCTAAGAAAGCCTTAGTCACCCAGAAACAACCAAATTCAAAGAATCCTAAGAAGCAATATCCTAAAAAGAATGGTCCTAAACCAAACAAGGGTCCTAAGCAATTTCAGTCTCAAAATGAAAAACCAATTCAACAAAATGATAAGGCAAATAAAAACAAAGGGAAGAAGATGATAGAAACTGAAAATTTTGTAATCGATATGGCCACTTAGAATCCAAATCCTTTAAGAGGATGGAAGCCTTGGAAGTAGCAATGAAGAAGCATAACATCCATTTGGAGCACTCTTCAACTTCAACTTCATCTTCAGGAATTACACTTTCTGGATGTGGTTGTCAAGCATCCCTGTCTGGTTATGCACTAAATTTATCTTCTTCTCCTGATTCTCATGAGTGGCTCATTGATTCTGGAGCTTCCTATCACATGGCCAAAAACAAGGCCATGTTTTCTTCTTTAAATGATTGTAACACGAAAATTATATATGTTGGTGATGATAGATCTCTTAGTGTTGTAGGGATTGGAACTATTCATCTAGACAATGGTCAATTTAATGATGTATTATGTGTTCCAACCTTATCCTCCAACCTTTTATCTGTATATCAGATAACTGATTCAGGTGAAGGTAAAATCGTTGAATTCACACCTCATGATGTTGTAATTAAGGATCCGAGAGATCGTAGAGAGATTTTAGCTACTGGCCTTGCTAATGATTCTACAAGGTTGTATAAGTTTACCAACTTTGGGTCATCAACTCTTCCCTCGGTATTTGTTGCTCATAATGATGAAGTGAGCAAACTTTGGCATGAGCGATTTGGTCACTTAAACTATCGCTCCCTTAAAAATCTATGTAAATAAAATATGGTGACATGTCTTCCTATGGTATCTTGCAGAGATGGTGTTTGTTCTGGATGTGTACTCTGAAAACATCATCGAGATATTTTTGAAAAATGTGCCTCTTGGAACATCTCAACGCCTTTATAGCTTGTGCATAGTGATTTATGTGGTCCACTTCCAGTTGTTTCATTCTTTGGCTACAAGTATTTCTTAACTTTCATTGATGATTTCTCCAGACGCACTTGGGTGTACTTCTTAAAACTTGAGTGTGAAGTATTTAACATGTTGTTGGCCATTAAGGCCTTTGTTGAGAAACAATCTGGACACCAAATTCTTAAGCTAAGATCTGATAATGGTAGAGAATATGTTAACAACAAATTCATCAACTTTTACATTGAGCATGGAATTCAAATGCAACATACTGTTCCATACACTCCACAACAAAATGGTGTAGATCAAAGGAAGAATTGCACCTTAAAGGAAATGACTAATTGTATGCTTCAATCTAAAGGACTTAGTCTTAATTTTTGGGCAGAAGCAATTAACTGTGAAAATTACATAGTAAATCGTACTCCTACTAAGTTTTTAAAGAATATCACTCCAAAAGAAGGATTGAGCTCAATTAAACCAGATGTAAGTCACTTTTATGCTTTTGCAAGTGAAGCATGGGCCCATATTTCAGATGAGGAACATAAAGCCTTAGAACCTAAGAGTGAAAAATGTATTTTTGTTGGATATTCTGAAGATGTCAAAGGATATAGACTTCTTTCACCTAAGTCCAAAAATGCTATCATTAGAAGAGATGTAAATTTTTTTGAAAATATATCGGCCTACGAGCCTAGTTCGGCGGATGTGCCACCTCTCTCTATCCATTCTACTTCTGAACATATTTCTTCTTTAGATGATGACAGCAAGGATGACAATCCTCCCCCACCATCTTAGGATCCTCCTTCAGCTCCTCAGCTTCCAAAATGGGTTCGTGCTACTCAGGATGTAGTAGGTGCTCTTGTAGGTGATCCTACAGGTCAACGATGTACATGTTCTCAGTTCGATAGAACCTCTTCTTTACTGACTCAAGCTTCATCGAATTATGATCTTGACACCTTTGGAGAAGCTTTGGGCCATCCATATTGGGACACAACTATGAATGAAGAATATCATTCATTATTGGAAAATGATACATGGGATCATGTTCCTCTTCCAAAGGGACGAAAACTTGTTAGATGAAAATGGGTTTACAGAACCAAGTTTGGACTAGATGGAAAAGTTGATAAACATAAAGCTTGTATTGTTGCTAAGATTTTTTCACAAGTTGAAGGCATTGACTATATTGAAACCTTCTCCCCTGTTGCCAAAATGAACTCTATCCACCTTGTTCTTTCCCTTGTTGCCTCTTTCAAATGGGAAGTCCATCAGATGGATGTTAAATCTGCCTTTTTGTATGGGGACTTGCATGAAGAAATCTATATGGAACAACCTCCTGGATTTATAAAACAGACTCCAACCTTGTATGTCGGCTTAAGAAATCCCTTTATGGTCTCAAGAAAGCCCCTCGGGTTTGGTATGCCAAAATGGATAACTTTCTTTTAGATACTGGATTTTCTAGGTGTCATTCTGTCAATATTGTCTACGCCAAGAAAGTGGGTAAGACTCTTGTCATTCTTGTCCTTTATGTTGATGATATTATCCTTACTAGTAGTGATCCCAACCTTATAAACCATGTGAAGTCTAGGCTTAAAAAGAAGTTTGAAATGACAGACTTAGGACACTTGCATTATTTTCTTGTTCTTCAAGTATTGCAATCCAAGGAAGGTATTTCCCTTTCCCAGTCCAAGTATTCATGTGCTCTTCTACACCACTTTCACATGGAAGACTGTAAGCCAACCCCTTCTCCCTTTCAGTTTGGAGCCAAACTTTCAGTCACTTGTACTTCCCCTGAATTTGATGCTACCTTATATTGTTAGCTTGTAGGAAAATTTTTGTATCTAAGCCATACTCGTCCTAACCTTTCTTTTGTTGTTGGCCTTATTGATCGGTTTATGAAAAACCCACATGAAAGTTATTGGAAAGCAACTAAAAGAATACTTCGTTATGTTCGAGGTACAGTTCAGTTTGGGATTCATTACAGTGCAAAAGCATCTCCTCTATTGGTTGGTTTCACTGATTCCGATTGGGCTGGTGACCCTGATGATCAGAAGTCTACTATAGGTTATGTGTTCACTCTTGGTTCTGGACCTATTACATGGGCTTGTAAGAAACAAAGTGCCATTTCTCTTTCTTCAGTAGAAGCAGAGTATCATGCCACCATAGAAGTTAGTAAGGAAGCCCCGTGGCTTCGTCAAATCCCGCTAGAGTTTGGCTTTCAGCAGCATCATCTGACTACACTTTGGTGTGATAATCAAAGTGCCATTCAACTATGCAAAGATCTAGTCCAACATCATCACAGCAAACACATTGGACTACAAATTCACTTCATCATAAAGCTCTTTCATGACCATGTTCTTGAAGTGCAATATTGTTCAACAAATGATCAAGTTGTACACATATTTACAAAGGCTCTCATAGAGGCAATGTTTACTAAACTTCAATTTATGGTTGGTGTTCAGGAAGTTGTCACTGAGGGGAGATACGCTCTAATGCCTCCTTCCTTCTCCTATTGTGTCATATTTGTACATCCTTCAATCCTATCCCTAGTTGTTCTTAAGGGGGGATGTTAGGATATTTCGACACATAAGAAATAGTTATGTATAACTTGGTCTAGTGTAGAGTTAGCTAAAGTGTGATTCTTTACCATGTACTTTTGTAACTTACAATCCGACAGTCATGATATGTTCTAGACATGAAGTAATCCAACGATTCATTCTCTCCTCGGTATTATCGACACTTGATCCATGGCTTAACACCCAATTGGTCCATGATCTCTATTTAAAGAGCATGGAGGGTCATTTGTAGGCATGGAAAATTTTAGGGGCTAATGTTTGCCCAATGGGCTAATTTCCATGATTTTTCCACAAAAAAGATTCACCAATTTCCATTTTTATAAAAGACGATTCACCAAAATTTTAGAATATAAAATTATTTTACCTTAAAAATCGCCAACATTATATAGAGACTATATATAAAATCATTATAAATTTGAATAATTTTACAAATATATCAATAAACATTTTATAATTTGCATATTAGGGATTAATGAGATTCGCCAATGTTTTTAAACTTCAAGAAAATTTTCCATCCTTAAAATTTTCCTTGTTTGTAGGGTGACCGTTCATGAGAGAAGCTTATGTAAATTTTCTTTCTTAAAAATTAATAAATTGCTTGAAGTGACTGCGTTGGCTCAGGTCGTGGATTGTTTCTCTCTTTGAGGGTTTTAACCACGTCAATAACACTGGTGTATTGATCTGTGATCTGTTTGTGAGCAGTGTCCTTTGGTATTCTATTTGAGGAACTTACCCTATAAATTCCTACATTATCATTTAAAAATTAATTAATATTTTTAACTTTAAAAAAATATTCTTAAAGTATTTTATTATATAAAAAATTTATTAATAGTTGTAAAAAAACAGGTTTATAAACAAAATGTATGCTATATACCAATTTAGTATCTAATTTAACTATAAATTTAAAATTGAATTATTATTATAATAATTATTTATAATTAATAAAGTCTATTTAAAATTTTCAAATATAATTTAATAATTTTTTATTGATATTTATAAAAAACTTAATATAATATATTTTGAAATATAAATAATGTTCATAAACTAATAAGACACTTAAAAACACTATTATTAAAAACTTTATTTATTGAACTCGATCAATTTAGTGTTTTGTTAAAGGAACAACATTGGGAGATCTCAAGTTCTAAGAATTTTAATGGATATAATTCTTTTTTTGTGGCTAGATGGCCAGATCGTGTGGATCTACGTCTCCATTCCCACCTCATGCTTTAGACACCATTGCTTTTAGGAAAATCCTTTTTGCTTTTTCAAGAAGATGGAAGAAGCTCCAAAGGTCAAGCTTTTTGTGCCATATTCAAGAGTGCGAGCCCTGTAACTAGGTGAACATGGCTTGGTAGGGAATTTCATGGGGATATGGCCCTCCATGCATTTTGTGAGGTTATGGGTTGAAAAAAATGGAAAGCCATGATCAAGGGTTTTGTCACTTCGACTTTCTGCAAAAAAGGTTTGTTTACCTTCTTTTTCGAGAACAAGAATGATTGAGACTTGATATTTCAAAGAAAACCTTACGTCATGGGGGGCCAAGGGTTATATCTATATCGATGGAGCCTAGGTTTTAACCCTAAAAATGATGTCCCATCTATCATCCCTATTTGGGTAAAGCTTCCCCACCCCCCCCTTCACTATTGGAATGATACTACTTTGAGAAATATCGATAATGCACTTGGGCAATACATTGATCAAGCTAGGACACCATAGGGGATCTTCTCCTATGCAATGATATGCATGGATGTAGATCTAGATAAGGGGCTCCCAACAAAAATAGCCCTAAATATGGATAGTTGGACCCATATCCGAGAGGTTACCTACAAATTAGCTTCCTTTTAAATGCAAAGTTCACCATGAATGTGGCCATTTTGCAACAAGCTGGAAAATGAAGTAGGAGGAGTAGCTAAATCAAGTGAATGAAGGAGAACAATGGCAATAACCAAAAAGGATAATATTCCCTACTAAACTATAAAACAATCCACCAAAGTAGCCAAACCAAAACGGAAACAAAGGGAAAGGACCAGCTTCACCTAAGTGATCCACTTGGGGGGAGAGGAAGGATTTAGTAAAGGTCAAAATGAGAAAAATAATAGTTTTTAGGCTCTCAATTTGGTGATTGAAGAAGGGGAAATTATTGAAACAATGTATAAGAATATGTACAAAATTCAGGATGAGGGTGTGAACCAAATAAAAATGATGAATCCATGTCGCCATTAGAAAATGATCCAATACTAGAGTAACAAACAATGGAATATTCCTCGGAAGAGGAAAAATTCCTCTATGCTAAAAGCTCCAAATTGGGGCCTTACTATCTTATCTCAGTTGACAAGAAGTCAAAGGTGAAGAAGGGAAAAAAATAGAAAGGTTCCAACAAAAGGTTGGTCGATGAACCAATAGAGATGTATGGCACGAAAAATAAGAGAAGGATAAGGAAACGGGAACATAGGGAACTTAGATCCACAACTAAAGGATATAGAAACACCAAAAAGGGAGGCAACCCAACCCCCGAGTAAGGGGATAATCATACAACAATTAAGTAATGAGTGTCCTCTTTAGGAATTGCAGGGGATTGTGGTTAGAAAAAAGGATGGAGGAAGTGAAATATTTGATCAAGAAAGGGAGACCCTTAGTTCTCCTACTCCAAGAGACAAAAATGAGGGATCAAGAGGTCCTCCAAACTCAACACAACATTTGGAATAATAGTGGGATTCTTTCTATTAGTGCAAGAGAAAACTCGGGTAGGATATCCACCATGTGGTCTCAATCTTTGCTCAAATTTCTAGAATTTAGTTCAATATCTCACTGATTGGCTACTCATTTTCTACATATCCCTTCAAACTAGGTATGCTCCATTGTCAATATTTACATGCTTGTTCAATACAGAGAAAAATATGATTGATATAAATCCTTAGTGATCCTTAGGGACATAATTTTTTTATTAGAATAATTATTGGGTGGTGAATTCAATAATTTACTACATCATTGGGAGAAAAAAGGGGGATCTCATGTTCAAGATCAGTTCCAAGAACATTTAGAAAACCTTATCCATAAATAAATTTGTTAGATATAAATATTTCCACTAGCAAATTTACATGGAGCAATAAGTGGATTAAACGAGGCCATATTATTATCTAGTTAAATATATTTTAAATTTTAGATTCATTCTTATCCCAAAAGATATTTTTCATTTCTAGAATCCTCCCTTCGATCATCTCAAATCACAAGCCAATCACTCTTGATATCTCAGAAGACATTGAATTTGGGCCACTACCTTTTCACTATTGTCTGATTTTGGAAAACTTGCCAAATTTCAGTAGTCTATTGAAGAAGGTTTGGAGCGAGTGGGTATTGGGAATCTCAATTATAATATGAGAGAAAATGATAAAGTGCTTGAATCTTGCATTAAAACAATGAGCTCGAGACCAACAAAAAAAAACATGGAAGGATACAGGTACATGAAAAAAATGAAATTTGTATAGGATAAGATGGAGAATGGGTTAGTGGCACATGATCTGCTAGAAGAAGAAAGGGAAGAATTTGTAGCTTATCATAAATATCTCAAAGATGAAGAAGATATTTTAGGTTTAAAATCCCATATCATTTGGTTAAAGGCCGGAGATATGAACACAAATGTTTTTCACAAGAAAAAAAAAATCAAGTTTGTAAAAAAAATATTAAACAGATTATTGCAAGAGTTATAAAAATTTTATATTTTACATCACTCAAAGATGAGAAGGTCAGACACTTCAACAATTTTTATAGTGCCATAGGCCCTAGTAGCCTTGAAGTATAACAACCAATGTTGGAACATATTCCTGAGTCTATTTAATAGGAAGACATTGATGTGCTAACAAAAGAACCCACTGAATAAGAAATCTGCAAAGTTGTCTTTTCCTTCAATCTCAACAAAGCACTAGGACCGGATGGATTCTCTTTTCATTTTTACCAACAATTTTGGGAGGTAATAAAATTTGAATTGTGCAAAATGGTGGGTAATTCTTTAAAGAACAATTGTGATCCCAAGAAATATAGATTTTCTTCCTTTTCAAGATTTTGTCTGATATCACTCTCTAATGTCTCTTATAAAGTGATCTCAAATATTTGGGCCAAAATGCTTAAGCCTATTATGTGCAAAATTATCTCATAAAATAAAGGATGATTCATGCATCAAAGATATATATTTGATAAAATCATAATAGCTCAAGAGGAAATCAACTCTAGAAAAAATCAGGAATACAAAGGCATGATCATCAAACTAGATATGGAAAATGACTTTGACAAAGTCATGAATTCATCTTCAAAGTAATTTAAAAATTTGGCTTTGATGCTAAATTTACTTGATGGGTTTCTTAGTGTGTCAAAGTGCCATGGATTTCCCCTTTTGCTAATGGAACAGTGATTGGTTTCTTCTAAGCCTCTTGAGGGCTTTATCAAGGCTACCCTCTATATCCTTTCTTATCTATTATCATGGCATATTCTCTTATATACAAGATGGAATATGAAAGGAGATGTCTTATCCTTCTGAGCATTATACTTTCTAGAGGTGACAAAGGCATCAATAATTCTCAATTTGTTGATGACATGCTCTTGTTAGGGGTGCCACCACAATAATAGCTAGAAGGTTTAAAAAAAGTGGATTCCTTTCTTAATGCCTCTAGGGGTCAAACAAACTCAGGAAACCTCAGATTTATACATGGAATATATCATTAAGAAATAAAAGACAAATTGGAAGAATTCTTGGTTTTCAATTAATTGAATCATGGAAGGAATTCAAATATCTAGGAATTCTAATATGCCTGAAATCACATTCATATCAAGCATGGGAAGGATTCCTAGCAAAATTTGAATGGAAACCTCTCTTCTCTATATATACCAATTCTCAGTTCTCCATGCTCCATAGAGCATCCTTTTGGCTTTAGCAAAAGAACCCACAAATTCATATGGGAAGGTGGTAAGGAAAGCTCCAAAAAAAATAATTTTCTTAAATGGGCTCTTGTGAAGGCCCCTAAAAATCATGGGGATTTGGGAATACAATATACATTTCTAATGAATAAAGAAATAGGAGAAAAACTATTTTGGATATTTGTCACCCAAGAAGAAGACCGGTGGAAAGCAGTATTGAAGGAAAAATATGTTCAAATAGAAAGAGATTGATGCCTAGAATCCATCTAGATAATGAAAGGATGTTCCTTGATCTCGAGATTATTTGTTTCAGCATCCCCCCTCATTCGCTCAAGGTTATATTGGAATCCATGAAATTGTAATTGTATTAATCTATGGACTGATAAGATTATGGACCAATGACCTCTTGAATGATTTCCTGAATTCCTTCCATCGTGAGAATATTTTTCTGCTCAAAGGAAATTTACATTGGATGTCATCTCAAATTGGTATGAAGTTGGAAATTGCATGAATTGGAACCTAAGGATTGTTCCACCAAATCTCTAGTGCTTGGCTCTAAAGCTCCATGAATAGTTGATAGGTTGTGTGAATTAGAGAAACGAGGATTAAGATAAAATCGGTTCAAATTATTCTTTTTATTAATCAAGGAAGGCTACGTGGATTTTCTCTTTCAATATGGTGTGCATCCAAATCTCAACAGTTAGTAAAAAATATGGAAGACTAATGCTAATCCAAAGGTGAATTCCTTCAACTAGCTCCTTGCACATAAGAAAATATTGACAGTTGAGAACCTTAGAAAGAGAGGCAACCATGGCCCCTCAAGATGTTATCTCCGCAAGAAGCAAGTTGAAGATATATCTCATATTTATTTTGGAATGTGATTATACAAAAAGGTATGGTTGGATGCATCTCCTCTTCATACTAGAGTCAAATGGCCCTTTTCTCTGCAAGAATTCTTCTCCTCTTAGGAAAAATATTACAAAGGCAGTCTTATACTGAACCCTGTTCTCAAAATGTATTGGGAAGCCCTCCCCAAATTTGTATGTTGGAAATTTTGGCTTGTTAGGAATAATGAAATATTTATTAACAAGTTTACTCCTTCCCAAAGCACTGCAATTAAATAATTATCATTGTATGTCAAATTTGAAGCTCAAAAGAAGGATCATATCTCCCCTATGAAAGATTTGGATTAGTCATAAAAAGTATGGCTCAGTAAATTGGAAGGTATGGATAATAGCCTACAAATTACTGGTTGGAATACAAAAAATATGGGAGAATGCTAGAAACTTAGAATGACAGATGTAGAATTTAACTTGGAAGAATAGTAGACAAGGATGGATTCTCTATTTTGGTGGGGCATCCAAACAAAACCTAGGAGTGGCAAGAGTGGGAGGGCATCCTTATGGTCTTGAGAATGATGAAGTGTTTAGGTTCTCATTAGGACTTGGTCATATGAAAAATAATAAACGAGAGATTCATGGTCTCTTTATTTCCCAAGAAATGTAGGTGAAAGAACTCATAATCCTGGAAGACTACCTCATAAATGCTTAAGGAAAATCTCTAGAAAATTTCATGAAAAGAGCATGAAAAATAAAATACATTCCATCAATAACATAATTTTTGGTGAGGCTGGAGCAAGGGGATTATCTTTATCTTTGATGAAAAGCCATAGATTAAATATATTTAAAGACTAGGGACCTTAACCAACAACCAAGATGAGTTCTTAGCTCTATGGTAGGGGTCATAATTGGCTTTAAAAAAGGAAATTCAACAACCGATAGTTTCCATGATAGTAATCCAAAAGGTGATTAAAGTGCCAAAAAAAAAACCACGTATATGCAATATCCCATGTTGCATTGAATTCGACTACAAATCTCCAAGTTTGAAGTAATTGAGTTCTTCCATATTAAAAGGAAATTCAATGTGGAAGCTAATACGTGGACTAATTGTGTTGTCAACCTGGGAGTAGGAGTGATGGAAATATATGGATCTATGTTATCCAAATTTATTCCATGAGACCACAAATCTTAAAATAGTTCAAATTGGTTATAGCTCTTAAAGAAGGTATAAAGGAAAATTGGCGATGGGTGCGATCTCATAGGCAGAATATTAAATATCAAAGGACAAGGATATCAGAAGTCTCCAATAAAATTTGAAGGACAAAATAGTGGGATAATGTCCAGAGATCACGTGGCTAAGGATTGCATGACAGATATGAAAGGATGTGAGAATCATTTAGCCGTAACCTCGGAGCCACAAAGCCTCGTGTCGAGCCCTGTGCATTAATAGATTCAGTCTATAGTGGTAGTTTACTCGACCGCAAGGGAGAGCAACTGACGTCGAGGTGGTGTATCGATGAAGGCAAGAATCCATTCGTCAAATTTGTTGGATAGAGATTAACCATCCTCCCCACTGTCAAGGCACATCATTCCAGAACATGACCAAGTCCAGCTGTGTTATTGAATCAGAAAATTGGTTAGTTGCAGGTAGCTTTGACAGGTTTATTTTCAAACTTTATTAAATTACCCTAGGTTTAGCAGTGTCCCTCGTTGATGACAAGGATCGGAAGCTCGAAGAGACCAAGAGATCCAACGTGGAGGCACCAGAGCGACAAGCGAAACATGTTGATGAAGTGAACAAGAAACTGGTCAATGTACTATGACTTCAACGCTCACAAGAGATTAAAAATGCAAATGTGTCTGTCTCAGGAGAAATGGTGGAAGGTTAATATCCTCTTTTAGTTTCTAAAATTATGCATATATGTAAAAAAATTATGAGCTTTTTGGAAGGGTTATAAGTCTAGTATATAATTGGATTGCTAGTGTGTTAAGAAGAATATCAGGTGTACATTGTAAAAGGTGTTGTCATTCAAACCAACTTTAATAATAGAGATTAATGGTTTTTTAAAAATAATATGATCATAACCAAAATGTGAACAAGTTTGATAATGATGGATGTAAATTGAAAGAAAGATAATTTCATATTAATGGTCAAATCAGGCCATCGATTATCTTTTAATAAAGTCTAATAATTCAAAAATTAATTTAATCCAACGCAGGATTTTATTATCAATCAATAGTTTTATGTTTTGTAAATATTTTGTTCTACTAGGACAACTATGTAAGGTATACACGTACAAAAACCCCATTTTTGTCATTCAACAATATGCTCCTCAAGGAACTTTAGCATTTTTTAAAAAGCATGGATCTCATGAGAGTTGAAAAGTTCAAATGGTGTAGCATACTCACTCATTTTTAAAAAGCATGGATCTCATGAGGGTTGAAAAGTTCAAGTGGTGTAGGTCAAGTTTCATAACTAACCAAAAATCTAGAAATTTAAAATCAAATCATCAATGTAACTTGAGTAAATCAAATACCAAATATAGATGTAGGCAAGATCATTATGAATCACAAGAAAGAAATTGATGTTCTCAAGCATGGTAAACATGTGGGATAGAGTTGAGTTTAGCAAAACCATGTGTGAATGTTTATATTTATGTTGATTTAATGACTATGTATAAGAAACATGAATGTTAGTGAGAAATATACCTCTTAGATAAGAGAAAAATTATAGAAATTTTACAAAAATTGATATTTAATTCCTAATGTATCTTATTGCGAGCTAGGCATGGATTTATATACTATAGATACACTTTTCAATAATTAAAAAAAAATCAACCATTTTAAAAAATCATGAAACCTTTAGCATGATGCTTTAGGTATTACTAATGCATAAACGTCCTATAACCTAATTGGTAACTTTCATTTCCTTATAAGTTTTTTTTATAGGAAATATTTCTTCTTTAAATTTAAATAATAAATATTATTTTTAATTTTTTTAAATTTGCAAATTTTATTATTATTTTTTTTAAATTATATAAAAATTTTATTTTTTTAAAATTTAATTTATATAATTAAAATTTAACAAAATCATTATTTATTTTTCAATTAACTCATTCATTTTTTATTTAATAATTTTTAATATAATTATAAAAATTTTTTAATATAATAATTATCAGTTCTTTGCATTGCCCAAACATATTGTTGTAAAGTTCTTAGCATGTGCCATTCAACTTAAGATGATGGAGTCTTTTATAAAAACACGTTCTTGTGTTAATTTAAGATGTTAGGAGTTTTTTTTAAAGACACTTTCTTGAAACACAATTTGGAACCATTCAATTTTATATCATTTTTTTCTAATTAATATTGAAGAATAAAAGTTGACATTTTTATTTATTTGAAATTCAATAAAAATATGATGATTTAAATTTGTTTAGAATCCCCTACGACTTTTTTAATACATCATTTCTCTCTCTATTATATAAAACTAACTTATCATATGTGAAGTTTCTACTTAAAAAACAATTTTTATTTTAACATTAACTTATTCCCATAATTAAAAAGCAATCTCCAATAGTTTGATAACACTAAAAACATATAAAAGTAAATATAAAAGTAATGGTAAATAATATACTCTCACAATTAAAAAGAAACCTTTAATAGCTGGATAACAATAAATCTATATTTAAAAAAAATGAAAAATGAAAAAGAAAAATAAGTGATGTGTCACTTTTATTGCTTTTTAATATTTTAGGTTAAAATAATAATCATTATAATATATTATTAAATAATAATCATTATCCTATATTATTAAATAGGAAGAAGAAAAAATAGTGTTTAATTTAATAAATGCTATTGTAATGTCTATATCTCTATTGAAAAGGTTTTGCATTAACTTGTAAGAACCTATTTATAGGGTATAAATACACTTATTTTAGAAGGTTTTTGTTGGGTCTTTCATTTTGGGATATAATTTTGATACATTTTGACCAAGGTTGATTGAAATGCAGTTGTGCTGGAAATAACCGAGGAAAAGAAAGAAAATCCGCTAAGATCTGCCAGACATTGAATTTGGCAAGTGGAAAGTGTGAAAAAAATGCAAGCGTAATAGTGTTCACAGAGATCACTGAGGAGAGAGGGAGCAATTGTGGCCGAGTCACAAAACCCACCAAAAGGGAAAGAGCATGGTATCCAAGGAAAACATTGGCAGTTTAGGCAAGCGAGGTTGCAAAAGAAGTTTATAAAAGCCAAAGGAGAAGACAACAGAGGGGGGAAGGGAAGATCATATGTTGAAATGTTGTCACTGAGTCTATTGAAATTGGTTTGTTCTTGGATCATCTCTTTCTGAGCCAAATTGTATGATGATCAGTTTGATTTTTTTCGAAGGGCCCTAGTGCTAGGATGTAATGATACTTTATGTTTAATGAAAAGAATTTGAATGTGTTGTTTTATATGGCCCTTTTAAAATTTTATTTTGCATGAATTTGAACATTATCCATCTCTTTAGTTGTGTCACAAGCTCTACTTTGCACATGTTGCATGTGTGATGATATGATTTCATAGAATAGATATGGGTGATAAATCATTGCCATAACACTCCTTAATGTCCAGTTCTAGTCCCTTTTTTGTTCAAGTCTTGGCACATCTTAGGTGAGACACCTTACTTCCTATGGGTAAGGTGAAAATATCAACGTTCTGCAAGGCTACAATGAATCCTTTGTTGGCCCTTGAGTTTGAACCTTGGGTCTCTATCTTTTACAATTTTCTGCCAAAAAATGGTACTGTTGTCAGGACTTGTAATTTATTAAAGGGACCTGTAACATTGTGTCAAGGATTTTAAATAAAGAGATTTAGGATTGATGGGTGAGCACATGGATCAATTTATTCCTCAACAAGCGTAGCTCCTTCAAAAGGATGTGAAGCAAGTGAAGGAAGAGATTTTTCACGCAGAGCCTACAAGTGATCATTACGAGATATTCTGGTGTAAATTCCTAGAAGATATTTACAATTGGTTGTGGAGGTTACAGACAAAAGGAGGGACTAGTATTCAATGTAGATCTTCTTGTACACAGACTCCTGCTGACCTAGTCATGCTACACTGGCTCGATACGGACCTGACTCGGGCCGTCAATTTCTGGTTACAAGCTACTTTAGAAGGCTACATCATCAAGTTCGCTGCAAAAGGGTATCTTTCCTTTTCCAATGCTGAGGCCATGTTTATGTTATGATTGTGGGGAATGCTATTGAAGGAGATTCCATTGTGAGTTAAAGTCTTAATGGTGGAAGGAAACATACTCTTAGTTCAGGGCCAGTCCACAGCTGCTAAAAGCCCCGGTATTGGGGGTGGGGTATAGGGGGGAAATGTTACATTCTTGCGAGAGATGAAAATGTCGAAGAGATGGATGCATGACTCATGGAAAGTTAGAGAAATGAGGGCACAAAAGAGGGCATGGATAGTTTAGGAATGACAAGAGAAGGCTTTGCAAGAAATCCATATGTGAAAGAGTGAGTTGCAACAAGTAAGAGTGATGTTGAGTTGTTTAGAAGCACGATAAGAGGAATAAGCTCACCGGAGTTGTGGAATGATGCAAATAGGGGTAGGATGAGTCCTAGCCTAATAGGAGCACATGGGCCCCTTGCGAGGACAAAGATAGAAATAAGTAGTTGAGATTTCCAACCACCAGGGCAGATGGAGATGTCAGATGGACCAGACCCTATGGACCAAAGGATAGGCCCATATGAAGACATGCATTCCATGATGAGGAGGTTGTTTTCTAAATATGATGCATCCTCCAAGATCAGTAACCCATTTCCCAACAATTCAGGTAGCACTTCCCTTGACCTCTCCCTGGTACTTTATCAAAACCATGTTCAATTTCTCTCAAAGTTAGTTAAATTCATAAAGTTTCACCAAGTATACAGTACTTATAAGGCTAGTATCTCTGGAGGTAGAAATATTTTACTCAGGTTCCCAAGGGTCATTGCAACTTGAATCTCAGGGGTTCATACTTGTCTCGTCGGTTCAACCATGGACGACTGGCAACATGGAAGGATCTTTCACTTGGTATCTCGAGTTCTCTGCAAAGGAGAACAAGGATGAGAGCAACATTGGTACTTGTGTGAGGCTATCTGGAGAGCTCTTCAAACTCCAGATGCCACCTAACTCATTGGATTTCATGCCACTCTCCTAGAGAGAGAACTTAGGTGGTTCATCAAGTGGTCTGCTTTGCATCATTATCCCACAATAGATAAAGTTTGATGGGAATTCATCCAAGAATTAAAACTTCCATAGATTAACCAGCAAAGATTATATGAACTGTGGGACATTAAGTAATGAAAGGGGGAACCGTGTGGGAGATGATGCAATGGTAATGGTTTAAAGATGCCATTAGCAGGCTAAGTTACCCCATCGATCCCAGTCATTAGCATGATTGGTTCATCAACGCATTATTGCCGCTCCCATGGACACCACTGACTCAGTAGAAGATTGACACTCTAAAGGATGCACTTGAATAAGAAACTAGGATTGAGGCTTTGGAAGAGTATCCTCATGAACACTGAGGGGGATCAGATTCCAATGACCCTTATCTCATTGGGTTGCAGTACCAGATTGCTGATCTGACTGAGAAGCTGGGAGACATGCACCCAGCGTGACCTGCTCGACCTCAAATGTGGTGTATCGATTTCCACATCTAAGGGCATCATGCCATAGATTGCTCGAGATTGAGGTGGTAGATCACTCTCTCTGTGAAAATGGTTCCTTCTACATCCTTACTCACCACCGAAGTTGCGCAAATTGGTACGTAATGCTTATTTCCAGGCCACACATAGTTTCACACTTTTCCCCACCAGTAGGGTGCATATTCAAATGAATACTGTGAAATTTTATGAACATATGGGCATCTTACCCACCTTTGCCTGATCTTATTGAAATATTTGAATGTCCTGAACAACATCTTCTGCAAATTTTGCGACTCACCAAATCACTACACCGATCAGTGTAGGCCCTTAGACGCTTTGGCTGATTAGATGGATCATTCTTCCTTTATAATTAATGAAGCTCCCCAAGGGTGACGAGGTGGAGGAACAAGGGGTGGCAGAATGGGAGGTAGAGGTCTAATCCGCTACTATAATTGTGACCATGAGGGGCATGTTCCCTGAGACTGCCCACTATCTAGAAGACCCTCGTGTTCCTAGTGCAGAGTCAACACACACACAATAGAGGATTTCCCGAAATTAATCGCAAGGTGGGAGGAGTGTAACTACCAAAGGGGAGTGAATTTGATTAATTTAGAACTGAGAGAACTGAACTAGCTCTGATGTCAAATTTTAACATAGTTACTTGGGGAGGAAAGAAGACTGAAGCTGACTCTGAGGCCATTGAGCAACTAGGGGTCATTAAGATTGCCTCACCAATTTTCTCTTATGAATGTAAACAACAAATTTGGTACTACAAATATGCAACAAATATATTTAAACAACTAATTCTAGCCGATGGCAACCAAGGGGAGCAACCAGAACTATTGTAGTCCTAAAGTCCAAGGCTTCCATAGAACACTTACCAACCTGTAGTGGAATGGTTTAAAATTTTCTTGCAGATCATGAACGATGAGCATATGTCAGGGTAGTTGTAGAAGAGGTTTAGGGTTGCTGTCGAAGATGGGGAGCTCTTGGAAGGGCTCATCTCTGTGAATTTTCTTTAAAGGCACTATAGAAGAGCGTGATGAAACAAGAAAAGGACGGGAAGTGAATTTCATGTTGATGCCCATATCGCGAGGTTCAATATCAAAGATACGATGTTATATTTGGGTTCAGACATAAACATCTTACCAAGGAAGACTTGGGAAGCCCTAGGAAGACCTAAGCTAGCATTCTCCTTTATTCAACAGTGCATGGCTAATCAGTACTACATACCACCAATTGGATGCTTCGAAGATGTGGAAGTAGATTATTCTCAAACTAGTTTTCTCCCTAGGGTTAGTGCCTCTGAGACATCATACTGATTGACCTTGTTCTGTGCCTCATACCTTATTTTTACCAGTCACGGCACCCAGTCGCACAGATGGGGGCCTATCGACTGGAGCTTTCCAGTCACTGGCAACTTTACCTTATGAGAGCGACTAAAGTATTTTTCTCCCTATTATATGCTTGCGACTGGGGAATATTTCGAGAGTCTTGTGGTTCTGAAGAGATCAGTTTGACCCATCACCTATTCGAGTTGGCCAAGACTTATCATTGAGAAGCTTCCATAACTTGTCATCGTCCTGAGAATCCACATTCATTCTCTTAGGGGCTCTCTTCATTCTATTTATACTAGACCACTTGAGAGGGTGAGGTGAGAGTGAGAATTATATTGAGATGCTGCTACCTTGATTCAGAGATTAAGAGACATACTTTGTTTTGAGGTCATATTGCTCAAAGAAAGCGAGACTACCGAATTTTGGAGAGAAGATCTTATGATTAAAGGTATAATTGTATCATTTGATTATTAATTAATAAAAATATATGTTCTTTTCCTTTCAAATCTCTACTAAGTTGTAAACGTGCTATAACATAATTGGTAACTTTCATTTCAATACTAGATCTTTTATAGAAAATATTTTTCCTTGCGTTTGAATAATTAAATATTATTTTAAATTTTTTTAGAGTTAATAAATTTTTTATTCTTATTGTTGAGATTTTTTATATTTACTGATTAATGTATTTATATTAAAATTTAGATTTTTTATTTTTTTTTTTTTTTTTTTTTTTTTAAATTTAATTTTCTATTTTACCCATTTCAATTCTTTATTTAAATAATTTTTTAGTAACATTATCAAATTATTTTAAAATATAATAATTATCAAATTCTTAGCATTGTTTAGCATTGCCCAAACATATTGTTGTAAAGTTCTTATCATGTGCCAATCAAGTTAAGATGATGGAGTCTTTTTCAAAAACACTTTCTTGGGTTAACTTAAGATGATGAATTTTTTTTTAAAGACTAGTCTTTTTTAAAAACACTTTCTTGCGTTAACTTCAGATGATGGAGTTTTTTTTAAAGGCACTAGTCTTTTTTAAAAACACTTTCTTGTGTTAACTTAATATGATGGAGTTTCTTTTAAAGACACTTTCTTGAAACACAATTCGGAATCATTTAATTTTATATCATTTTTTCCTAATTAATATTAAAGAGTAAAAGTTGATATTTTTATTATTTAGAATTCTAATGAAAATTAGATAATTTAAATTTGTTTAGAATGACCTGCAACTTTTTAATACATCATTTCTCTGTAATATATATATAACTTTTTCATACTTAAAATTTCTATTTTAAAAACATTTTTTATTATAACTTTAACTTATTCTCATAATTAAAAAGCAATTTTCAATAGTTTGATAACATTAAAAGCATCTAAAAATAATTGTAAATAATATACTCTCACAATTAAAAATCAACCTTTAATAGCTTGATAACAATAAATCTATATTAAAAATTTGAAAAATAAGAAAGAAAAATTATTGAGGTGTAATTTTTATTAATCTTTAATATTTTTGGTTAAAATAATAATTAATATAATATATTGCTAAATAGGAAGAAGAAATAATAATGTTCAACTTAATAAGTGTTATGGTAGTGTAAATATCCTTATTGAAAAGGTTTTGCATTGACTTGTAGGAAGTTATTTATGTAGAAAATCTTGTAGATTCACAAGCTAATGCAATTTGCTAAAGCAAGAGACAAGAATCTACTTCTACTCTTTACAGCAGAAGCCTATAAACATAGAGCAAACAATAATCCATACAGGAAAAGAATCAAAGGCACATAACACAATAAATATCCGGGGAAAGCCAGAACTCAAAACCCCACTATCTGTTTTGTATTAATACGGGAAATTAAGATGAAATTACAAAGCTTGTTCTCTCTAGAACAATCCCAGCACTAAGCAAATTCAATATCCAACTCATAAGCAATCTCAAGGCCAAATATTAGCCTCTTCACAAGCTCTCCAAGTCTCTATTCAAAAGCGTAATTCCTATGGAGGATAGCTTGTATTTAAAGTGAAATAAAGCCTCTAAAAACTATGCAATCCCTCAAGGGTTAGTTCCCGAATGCATGCACTATCAATGCAACTCAGAAAAATCTAAAGCAAATAGCACAATGTCGTCCCTGCACTCTAGTCTCAATTAGGTATTTCTCATAATCGACATGCATGAGTTTCTGATGAGTAAATATTCAGTTAACTGAGTAGCACAGGTGGAGTTCATTAGTGACACCACTGACTGTTAACTCACTATTAGTTCTCTCAATCAGTTTGAGAACTAATTTAACTGAACTGACTCATGAAACTGAGTCTTCTATTTTACAACTCACAATTGACTCACACTATAATCCTATAAAGTAGGGAGAACATACACATGATGACAGAAAGACTTCCAACTCGATTTTCCTAAGTTAAGTAAGTTTAATAAATTTAATTAACTAATTTTAAGTTGCTATGAGAATAGAATTCAAATTTAATTCATAGTTTGATTCAAGGAAAAACTAAACTGGAATTTCTTGTTGCCATTTCTCAACAATTTATAGGGTACAAATATATCCATTTTAGAGGGTCTTGTTCGGCCTTTCGTTTTGGGATAGAATTTTGAAACATTTTAACCAAGGCTAACCGAAAGGTAGTTGCATTGGAAACCACCAAGGAAAAGAAATAAAATCTACTAGACACTAAATTTGGAAAGTGGAAAGTGTGAAAAAATGCAAGCGCAGTAGTGTTCACAGAGATCATTGAGAAGAGAGGGAGAAGTTGTAGTCGAGTCACAAAAGCTGCCAAAAGGGAAAGAGTGTGGTATCCAAGGAAAACATTGGAAGTTTACGTGAGTGAGGTCGCACAAGAAGATGATAAAGGCCCGGGGGGGGCCGGGGTGGGGGGGGAAGATCGTATGCTGAAATGTTGTCACTTTGTCTATTGAAAATTGGTTTTGTCCTTGGATCATCTCTTTCTGAGCCAAATTGTATGATGATTAGACTGATTTTTCTTGAAGGGTCATAGTGCCAAGATGTAATGATACTTTACGTTTAATGAAAATAAGTTGTGGGACTGTTTTATGCCTCTGAATGTGTTGTTTTATGTGGCCCTTTTGATTTTTTCTTTTGCATGAATATGAACGTTATCTATCTCTTTAGTTGTGTTGCAAGCTCTACTTTGCACATGTTGCATGCCTAACGATATGATTTTCTAGAATAGATGTGGATGATAATCATTGCCATAACACTCCTTGATCTTCAGTTGTAGTCCCTTTCTTGTTCAATTCTCGGCACAACTTAGGTGAGCCACCTTACTTCTTTTGGGTAAGGTGAAAATCTCAACGTTGTACTAGACTACGTCGGATCCTTTGTTGGCCCTTGAGTTTGAACCTTGGGTCTCTATCTTCTACAATTTTCCACTAATAAATGGTACCATTGTTGAGACTTATAATTTATTAAAGGGAATTGTAACATCGTGTTAAGGATTTTAAAGAAAGAGATTTAGGATTGATAGGGTGAGCATGTGGATCTATTTATTTCTTAGAAAGCATAGCTCCATTAAAAGAATGTGAAGCCAGTGAAGGAAGAGGTTTTGTATGCGAAGCCTGTGAGCGATCAGTACAAGATATTATGGTGTAAGTTCCCAGAAGATCTTTACAATTGGTTGTGAAGGTTGCAGACAATAGGAGGGATTGGAAGTCAATGTACACCTTCCCGTACCTAGACTCCTACTGACCTAGTCAATCTACACCGACTTGATACAGACCTGAATCAGGTTGTGATTTATGGTTACAATCTACTTTAGAAAGCTACATCATCGAGTTCGTTGCAGAAGGCCATATGTCCTTTTCCTAGGCTGAGGCCGTGTTTAAGTCAAGGTTGTGGGGAAGGCTACTGAAGGAGATTCCATTGTGAGTTAAAGTATTAATGGTGGGATAAAACCTACTCTCAGTTCAGGGCTAGTTCATGGCTGCTTAAAGCCATGACACTAGGGGAAGGGCATAGGGAAAAAATGTTACTTGGTTCCGAGCGATTAAAATGTAAAAGAGATAGACGCGGATGACTCATGGAAAGCTAGAGAATTGAGGACATAAAAGAAGGCATGGATAGTTGAGGAATGGCGGGAGAAGGCTTTGTAGGAAATCCATATGTGAAAGTGCACCAAGTAGGAGCAGTGTTGAGCAGTCTAGAAGTGTGATAAGGAGGAGTAAGTTGATTAGATGATGGGTATAGGGATTGGATGAGTCCTAACCTAGTAGGGGTGCATGGGCCTCTTGAGAGGACACAGATAGAAAGAAGAAATAGAGAGTTCCAGCCGTCAAGATAGATGGAGATGTCGGATGGACCGAGCCCTATGGACCAAGATCTAGGCCCAAATCAAGACGTGTTTCATGATGAGGCAGTTTTTTTTTTAAGATGACGCATCCCCAATATCAATGACTCATTTCCCAGTAGTTTAGGTAGCACTTCCCCTAACCTCCCCCTAGTACTTTATCAAAACCTTGTTCAATTTCGCTTGAAGTTAGTTAAAGTCATAAAGGTTCACCAAGTATACAATACTTATAAGGCTAGTATCTCCAGTGGTAGAAATAATACTTGTTACTAAGGTTCCAAAGGGTCTTTGCAACCCAGATCTTAGGGGTTCATACTTGTCTCATCTATTCAACCATGGATGGCTAGCAACATGGCCAAATCTTTCACTCGGTATCCTAAGTTCTCTGGAAAGGGGAACAAAGATGTCGAGCAACATTAGTACTTGTGTGAGGCTATCTAGAGAGCTCTTTAGACTCCATATTCAACCTAACTCATTGGATTTAAGACCACTCTTCTAGAGAGAGCACTTAGGTGGTTCATCAAGTGGTCTACTTTGTGCAGAATCCCACAATAGATGAAGTTCAATAGGAATTCATCCATGAATTCAAACTTCCATAGGCTAACCAACAAGGGTTATTTAAATTGTGGGACATCAAGTAGTGAGAGGGGGAACCACATGGGAGATAATGCAATGGTTTAAGGACACCATTGGAAGGCTGAGTTACCCCATCAATCCAAATCATTAGCTGGATTGGTTCATCAAAGCACTGTTTCCACTCACATGGACACCACTGACTCAACAAAAGATTAACACTCTAAAGGATGTGATTTAATAAGAAACTAATTGAGGATATGGAAGGGTATCCTCATGAATACCGAGAGGGATCAAATTCCAATGATCCTACTCTTATTGGGTTGCAACACCAAATCACTCATTTGACTCAAAAGCTAGGAGACATGCACCCAACGTGACCTGCTCGACCTCAAATGTGGTGTATTAATTTACAGGTCTAAGGGAATCACACCACATAGTGCCCTGGATTGAGGGGGATGAGCACTCTTTCTGTGTCGATGGGTCCTTCTACATCCTCACCCGTCACTGAAGTTGCACAAATTGGTATGTAGGGCTTATTTCTAGACCACACATAGTTTCACGCTTTTCCCAGCCAACAGGGTGCATATTTGAACGAATACTATGAAATTTTTTGAACATATGGGCATCTTCCCTGCCTCTACTGATCTTAGGGAAATATTTGAAAGTCCCGAACAACATCTTATGTGAATTTTGCTACTCATTGACTCATCACATTGATTAGTGTAGGGCCTTAGATGCTCTAGCTAACTGGAAGGGTCATTCTACTTTTATAATTAATGAAGTCCTTGAGGGTGATAAGGTGGAGGAACAAGGGGTGGTAGAATGGGAGGCTAAGGCCTACTTCATTGTTATAATTGTAACCTGAAGGGGCATGTTCCTTAAGACTTCCACTAACTAGAAGACCCTCATGCTCCGCGTGCAGAGTCAACATGCACGTAATAGAGGGTTGCCTGGAATTAATCATGAGGTGGGAGGAGCGCAACTGGAAAAGGGGAGAAAATTTTATTAATGAAAAACTACAAGAAATGAACTAGCTCTGATGTCAAATATTAACATAGTTACTCAGTGAGGAAAGAAGACCAAAGCTGACTCCAGGGCCACTGAGAAACCAAGTGTCATTAAGCTCGCCTCACCAAATTTCTATTATGAATCTAACCAACAAAAGCGGTACTATAAATATCTTTAAACAACTGATTCCAGTAGATGGAAACCAAGGGGAGAAACCATAATTATAGTAACCCAGAAGCCCAAGGCTTCCATAGAACACTTCCCATCCCATAGTGGAATGGTTCACACTTTTCTTGTAGATCATGAACGATGAGCAAATGTCGGGGTAGTTGCGAAAGAGGTTTAGGGCTACTATCAAAGATGGAGAGCTCTTGGAAGGACTCATCTCTGTGAATTTTCCCAAAAGACACTATAGATGAGTGTGAGGAAACAAGAAAAGGATAAGGAGGGAATTTTGTGTCAATGCCCATATCAAGGGGTTCCATATCAAAGATACCATGTTAGATTTGGGTTCGTACATAAACATCTTACCAAGGAAGAGCCGTGAAGCTGTTGTAGTGTTTTCTTCTCAATGATGTATGAAAAGAACCCACTTAAGATAGGGGATGATAACCGATCTCAACAATAGAAATTATTGTTAAACATTGTAGATCTGTAACTATTGATAGAAACAAAACCTGCCAAAATCCTGATCTATGCTGCAATCATAGTTAAACAATAAATGAAGAGTAATAAACCCAAAACATCTAATGGAAACCAAATTTGTAAAGAATGATTTTATTATAACACTTGTGAAGGGAACAAATACATGTTACCAACCCCCCTCTATGGGATGGGTTCTTGGCAATCCTTAAATGCTTTCAGCTTCTGTAGAGTTTCTCACCTCTATAATGCATAAACCCAACAAAAATATGGTGTGCAACAATGAAAATAATCAGAGTTACAACAATGAGTGCAACAATAAATAATCAAAAGTGAATAATGAATGGAAAACCCTCCTATTTATAACAAGATACTGAATTATCCTCGAATAATGAACAATAATAAAATATTATTGATCCCATTCTTGGAATATTTTATTATATTTGTTTAGGAGGGAAAAAGTATTTATACTTTTATTTAGAAATTATAAATAAATAAATGATTTATTTATTATCTCAATGAATTAGTTAAGGAATAATAAACAAATAAGGATTTATTTAATTATTCCTAAGGGATTTAGTCAAATTTAACAAATAATAATAATTAATTAGTGATTAATTAATTATTCTTAGAGAAAAATAAGATAAAGAAAGATTTACTTGTTTATTTTTTATGATTGGGTCAAATTTGACAAGGAATAATAATAAAACAATGGTTAAATTAATTATTCCTAGAAGAAAATGAAATAAATAATGATTTATTTAATTATTCTTCATGGGTTTAACTATAAATTACTTAATAAAGGTGGTTTATTAGGTAATTTCTCACAATAAAAGCAATTTTACTATGGTAAAATTGGCTTTAGATGGTGTACTTGGATCCATCTAGTAAATTAGGTTAGCTGATCGATTTTTTGGTGATAACAGATTTCCCCCCAACGTACGAGTGTTAGGAGAAAAACGTGTGATCGAAGTACGTTGTAAAGACATAATCACTTAGACAACACAAGGGAGTCAAGGAGAGAGAGAGAGAGATCAATGAAGTTGAAGCTGAGAGAGGATAGTGACAGAGGGGGCGAGACTAAGTCTCCTTTTATGTTGTGGTACCAGATCTCAATGAGTCGGGGGAGGCATACCCATACCCGCTGAGATAAATTAGTACAAAAATAATGGTTCACCCAGAAAGATGAAAATGAGCAATAAAGGACATGCTGAATGGTACATGACACGCTTGCATAACAAAGCCATAAAATAATACAATTTGTCCCATATACATAATGAACTTGGTAAAAACATGAGCCAGGAATGAATACAATAATACCCGAGTATATGAGATACAAAGCCCCTTCCCTCAAAAAATGGGTGGGAGGGAGAAGAGAACAACCAAAGAAGCCCTGTTGAACAAGGAAGGGCTCTGCAAAATTGAATGGATCATCTAGAGGATATGTACATGTTATGAACACTGCGATCGGTAGGAACTGAACCCATCAACTCTACAGAAATTCATCTGAGGCTGGAGCATAGTAGGTATGCATCCGGGCATGTGGGGGGCTACTTGAAGGGCCACCCCCTCATGAGGTCTAGAACATCTCACACATACCCGGGAATCACTAGTACAATTTGCTGCATCACTGGACCATCAAGTGTATGGATCACGAACATGAAATGACCAAGTCAAAGGGCAATAATGAGACCCTCTACTCGATCCAAGGTGTCGAACAAGAATGGAAGATGGAATTGAGATACACCACCCTCTAGGCCATTATTTTGGAATAAATGAGTCGATGTTGACAGAATAGGGCTTGCGATAGATGAGGCAATAAGGGTTCTCAACTAAAGCATGAGGGAAAATAGTAATGTGAATGATGGAATGACACCAGGGATAATGGGGAAAAGGGGACTGAGGGACAAACATATGACTTCTCTTGTCAGAGCATAAAGTGCATGGCTGACATGGCAACAACTGACTCAATGCCTGAGGGGATGGGGATAGTATGACTGGAGGCCAAAATGGGCAACACAAGATGGACGATATGCAAATATGGATGGAATAATGTGACATGATATGATGGGACATGAAATAGACTCCAAGAATGCAAGGGTGACTCATTGCAGATGCTCTGAACAAGGGTGACTCGATGACGCTGCCACACGGACTGGGCCCGATGGGGACCATGAAAACATGAGTAAATGATGGTTACTGATGATGAATATTAACATATGATACAACAAGTATTAAGAGGAGGTGGACCTCAAAGTACAAGTGTCACTTTATGACGAAATTCAATTTTAGGAGGCAATGAAGTGACCCTTCTTGGAAAAAAGGCTTCCTGGTGAAGTGTCAAATCATAAAAAAAATAAGGAAGACCCATTATAGAGCTCATTGAGAGCTTTCAAATGGTGTTGACGGTTTGTCAAACTGAGCTATGAATATTGTGGTGGATAAACCAACCATCCGAATCAGGATCTACAACTTTCAGGCAAGTGGCCTTACTTGTCTAAAGATGGCCTTAATTCTTCTTGGATCGATGGTTCTTGGCGAAGAATTAAGGGAAGAGGAAAATGAGAATGAACTACTAGAGGTGGTCTAGAATCATCCTCGCCCACTAAGTCAAACATGGGGACTAGGTGGTATAGAGTAGATATTTGAAGATATGGTATCAAACATCTACGATATGCGATGTGCATATGTCTCGTCGGAGAGGCCAGTAGGACAAATTATCCAAGGAATGGGAGGATAACTGACCATACCTAGATTCAGTGGGATCTAGGTTGAGACTTAATTGAGAAGATGGCTAAGGGAAAACCATCATGCCCCCAAGCATGGGATACTACCCGTAAGCATCTATGATGGAGGGGACTGATCTACTATGCAAAGGTGGGAATGATTCCCCGTAGCAGGAGGCATTTGTGGAGTGTCATTATGTTTCGAGTGCTCGAAAAAAGTATTCAAGCATCTTGACCCAACTTGGCATGAGATCCTCCAAAGGAGATGTAAGGGCCTATGTGTCCCCCAGTATGCTAGGGGCGTACTGGATGTATTTAGAGATAAGGGTTCCAAACACTTACATGATACATAATATGATTATGCATGTTATATGACGATGATGGTTCGCCATTTGTGTGGTTATATTTTGTGGTATACATGTGATAAATTCCAATCTATAATGTTGTTTGCAATTGTATCTACATAGTGATTTTGGTCTATAGGCACATGACTGAATGTAATGGTTTCAAATTCACATACCAGTAGCTTCACTCGTGGATATTTTCTACATAGGACTTGGTTATGCACATGATACACACCATTCAATTGCATGACAAGTAGCAAGGAATCTAAATGAACATGAAGATGAAGGATGTAATAAGCAAGGGAATAGACTAAAAAACCTATCACTGCATCATATTCGGCCTAATTATTGGTGGCAAATCCAATGCACACATCGTTTGAAAGGAATAACATATGCAAGGGGGTAAAAATGGCCTAGGCTGCCAAGGCTAGATTTCGGGAGAAGCGACTTGCACCATTGGCATGGTCGATATACAGTGTGGATGATGGATCCATCTAAAAGGTGTAAAAGACAATGGGTGAGATAATGCAATCTACCTAACTACATGGTAGAAATAAAGACACTCAAATCAAAGGGATGTGCTATGAGCAACATTTCTGGAGGTAGAGCACATTGGGAGAACTAGGAAGGAGATGGCCTTCGAATCCTCATGAAGGAATGCCCCCTTAATTAAGTGTAGGGGTAATCAGGGGTAGACATAGCTTCCGTGGTCTCCTCATCAGGCTGGGAGATGGGTGGATGGGAGGAAGTATGACTACATGATGCGGGGGCATTACCTGGTGCATCAAGTTGAGGAATAAGGTTCACATATGCATCATATTGGATGGCAGACGACAGGCTGATAGACGAAGGGTCTATTGATGTTGAGAGCTCGGATTCTATTGAAAAAATGTTCGATAGAAATGTGCTTAGCAACCTGAGGAAGGTTTACCAGCAAGGAACTCAAGGATGACAACAGGTAAAGAATGAGGCTTGTGTTGTCCATAATCTCGACATCGGGAGTAGCGGCTCTACTACGAGTGGCCTCGTATTCACGAATCACCCCAAAGAAATCGTGAAACTTGTTGAGATAAGGGCAAATGGGAATAGTGACCATGAAGATCACAAAGGGCACAAGGGTGGTTTGTGTGAACCATTTTGAGTTTCTTAGGTGGGATCAGTATGTCAGCATGGACTTTCGTAATATTAAACTTAGGGAATGCTTCATGGACCAAGGGTTTAAGTTGAGAAAGTTTGGGACAATTGTTGGTGGCATGCGCAACAACTTCACACAAAGCGCATGGATTTGGGGCCTTAGGGGTTGGAGGAGCTTGGGGAGCCTTGTCCTTCGAATATTTATTTTTGGCTTTGCCTCCCTAGCCAATTGATTTCACAACAGGAGTTGGTTCCTATTGAGGTTGTGATGGTACTGAAGCAGCGGTAGGGGTCATGGGGACCGGTTGAATTGGGGTCAAAGTGTGATATGGTCGTGGTTGACCAGGCATAATTTTTGCAGGGGGATCAATGTACCATACTAGGATCCCAAGAGTCATGTTAGGAAGGACCAGCAAAGCCATGATAGGTAGAAAAAAATTCCTAGAGGGGGGAATAAGAAAGGTATCTGGCCAGTAGGATAATGCCCTAGCGGAATAGCTCCTGGATGGTTGAGATCTGGAGGAACATTTCCTAGAGGGAACATAGGAGAGGCACCCACAGATGGAGGAGGTCCCGGGGGAGTGGGTCTGGAGGGTTCAACTGGAAGTGAAATGGAAGGATGCTAGGGAGCTAATTGTTGATCAAGTGTACCAGACTACTTAAAGGTAGCCTGTGACTATTGTAACATGCAAACACTCATGGAAGTAAGTAGAAATGGGAGGGGGAGGACTAGGGAAAGCACCTAACAATGAGGAATCTTTATAGACTCCAGGTGAGACACTGGTACAAGGAGTGGACGACTGTTTATCGGATACTGAGAAGATGATGGAATCAGGGGAGGTCATGGACGTCGGCTCATAGTAAGTCAACTGATCAATGGTAGAAATCCTCCCTTCACGGGGGAAGCAAATCTTGCGGAACACCGCAGATGTGACAACTGACATGGCATATGTGTAACTACGACCTAAGAGGATGTTGTAATCCAAAGGGGCATCAATG
Source organism: Pinus taeda (assembly GCA_000404065.3). Taxonomy (NCBI): domain Eukaryota; kingdom Viridiplantae; phylum Streptophyta; class Pinopsida; order Pinales; family Pinaceae; genus Pinus; species Pinus taeda. The sequence continues at coordinate 17,183 of APFE030923356.1, read as the reverse complement.
AATTCGATATCAACATGGATAATCTTGCCCTCAAGAGTCACTGGATAGTTATGGTACATGCCAAGGGGTTGGGAGGAGTGTCCATCCCAAGCACACAAAGTAATGGTGGAGGGGGACAACTCAGGTGACCTGAGTTGTTTCCAAACAACAGTAGACATCACACAAGTGGATGCGCCTTCGTCAATAATGCATCTTGAGATGATGAAATTACGGGCTCCAAATGGTATCTGGAAAATAACAGATGAAGGTAATGGGGGGTGCTCTAATGTATCAATCAAGAAGACAATCAAACGATCGTCGGAAGGATCCACTGCACCCAAGGCAGTTAGTAGAGCTTTCTTTTGGGAAGGGAACGACTGGAGGACTTCCACTGTCAGCATGGAGGCAGGTGATTACGCCAAGTTGTCTACTATACTGTATGTATGGGTAGCTTTGTTAGAAGTCACATTACGACGTAATGATCCCTTTGGGATCTTGGGAATGGCCTCAAATTTGGATTGAGGGATTTGTAAAGGGCCATTTGGTGTCATAAGAGGCTCAACGGACATTTTGGTATTGGTCTCGGTAGCTGACGAAGTGGAGGGCTTGTCATATTGGTGCGACTGAGTGTTAGGCCCCTATACTACTAGTGTAACCCCTTATTGTTATTAGTACAACCCACTTATTATATTGATGTACCCATGTAGTGCCCATATTTTTACTATTGTGCCCCATAGAAGCCCACTATTATTATTATTGTGCCCTTACATTATTATTGTTATGTCGGCTCTGGTTATGTTATGACCCCTTAGACTCCTATATATAGACAGGAGGTCTTTTCATTTGTATCATCGAAGAATTGTTCATTTATGTAATGTAAAGGAGGTTTCCCCCTCGAAGAGGCTAAATTCTAAGGC
>APFE030923350.1:0-19005 GCA_000404065.3 Pinus taeda | reverse complement strand
AGAATTTTATACAGAAGTATCCAAAACTACTCAAGCGTTGAGGAAAACACTTTTTTTTGAAGGAGAGGGGCATGTTGGGTCCCTATAATACTAGTGATTACCCCATTACTATTGTAGTTGTGTCCCTTATTAATATTGTTGTGCCCCTATTGTCCCCATATTGTTATTACTGTGCCCCATAGAATCCCTCTATTGTTATTTTTGTGCCTTTATATTATTATTGTTAGGTCTGCTAGGTTATATTGTGACTCCTTAGACTCTTGTATATAGAAAGGAGGTTTTGTCATTTGAATCATCCAAGAATTGTTCATTTGTGTAATGTAAAGGAGGTTGTCCCCTCGAAGAGTTTGAATTCTAAGGCGTTGATCTATCTTTTCTATCTTTTTGTGAGTTGGTTTCATAACAACTTGTCTCCAACTCGTCCTGAAGCATGTGAAACATGGTGTTGACCATGACAGGATCACCAATTTACTTCTGCATGTTATGTGCGTTGAGGTCCAAGTCATCACTGGTGGCCTGTTACCTTTAGATGCTCCATGTACCTGTCAATCTCTAGCCGAAATTGGTTCTTGTGTTTAGCCTTGGTGAGGGAAATGATTGAAGGGATCTTGTGCGTTCTCACCATGACATCCAAACTCTTATACAACTGTGCATATGAGGCCTGTATGCTGGTGATGAATGGGATGAGTTGGTCATAGTTATGGATAAAGATTTGGACCTACGCTTTCTCTAGCTTTTCTTGAGGCTTCATCATCTTTGAGAAGTGAAGTGGGGCCCCTTTATACTATATTTTCCACTCTTACACATGGGTGATGGTATCATGTATGTTCTTGAGAGTTTGAACAAACTCTTTACTCCGCTGCTGTAATCCATGCACATGGACAACTGATTTATGCATGGTGATAGATCCATCATAGAGCTTCCACATGGTAGTCTTAAGTGTTGATACTTCATCAAGTATCATTTTCCTCATCTTTTCCATTGTAGAAATTGTCTTAGTTTTTCTGCCTCTTGCTTGATAGCTTACAAGTTCTTTTCTATTTTTTCATTCTCAGCCAACAGGAACTTAAAATTTGAGCTCGTTTATCTTGCATATGCCAAGGTGGCATCGACAATGACAACTAGATGATTTTTAACATATGACACTATCACCCTTTCCTTCATGAATGCAGGTGACACATGATCATTGGAAAGTGCTTCCTCCACACCTATGCAATCTTCTTCTGCAACGTGTCAAATGAAAGATTGTACACATCCATAATCAGATCATTGTCAAGAAGAACAACCTCTCCTTGCTCTCTCGAGACTAGTTTCAACATTGGAGGTATAGAAGTGACCTTAGATGGTCTCATCATAAGGTTGTTGTCTTCATTTTGTGTCTCCTACCCCAAATCCATATCTGTCACTTTAATCAGTTGCTCAATATGTTGAGCAATCTTCTGATCCTACATCTATTAATCCTCTTCTTTAGTTGCTGGGTGTTTTGACTCCTCAACCTGTATGGGTGTTATTTGCTCTGTCTTTGCGCCTTTCCTTTCTTCTTCCTCCTATTTCTGCTTCTCCTCCCTTTCTCTCCTTCTTAGCTCTTTTTCTTCCTTCAACTTCTTCTCTTGAAATTTTCGTTTTGCTTCCTCCAGCCTTTGCTTTTCTTTATTCCTTTTCTCTACCCTATTTATTCACTACTCGCTCTTTTCCTCCACTGCCAGCACTACTTTCTTAGTGATCGGATCTGCTCTCATCTTATAGATTTTCTCTTCCTCGGGGTTCTCGACAATATTCCTCTTTCCCTTGTCCTGCGCCAAATTGCTGCTTATTATTGTTGTTGTTGTTGCTTCGTGTGTTGCTGCTACTTGCAGACAAACCTTCGAATATGTGGCTATAGTGACTGGCTTGTGGAGCTTGGAGTCATTGTAACAGTATCTCCAAGGGTCCTGCTCATGCCAGTGAAATGTTCTGTGGATCCATGGATAGTACACCTTCGCACAATGGTTATTGCAAATACCGTGGGGATCATACAAATTAAATTCCTTGGCGCCAAACTTGAACTTCAATATATCCTTAGCTTCAACATATGCATCTTTGAAGCTCTTAATATCGTATAACTTGATACGCAAAGGAAGAGTAGGCCATGGCGCCTTCTTCTTCCTTTGCAGTCTTGCTGATAACCCTTTGGAGAGGTGATATGAGACCTCTTGCATGAACAACTTATCCGTGGCATACCTTGGTAGAAGATGCAGAGTCTTCTCTCTGCCAAACACTCTGATGAAGGTGCTACCAGGTGAGGCATACCAATTTACAATGTTAAGTATCACCTCTATCACTTCTTGGGACATGCAAGGTGGATCCTGCTCAAAGATCAACTTGTATAATAGGATGATGAAATGGTCAGTCAACCTTGCCATTACTCCTCGGTAGATGTAGTAGAAAAAAACTTGCAATAAATGTTGATGACAGTCTCTTTCAGTGTCCATGTCTTGCTTATGCCAAGAAACTATTGTTGGGCACATATTTCATCCAGTAAGTATGCAAACATGTAGAATCTCGCTTTCTCATCCTTTGGCAGATTTTGGGCGTTATTCACATGTACTTTCAATTGATAAGCCAACAAGTCCAACTAGTTGACTAGCCTTCCATCACTCACCAACAAGTCCAATAGAACTACCTAACCTTCAGGAAAGGTCTTTGTGCTCTCTTGACTGTATATTCAGCATGCAAAGATGATCAAGAACTGATAGGCCTTCTTGAGAGACTTTGTCTTATAAACATGATTGGGTGTTCGTTTTAACTTTGACGACTTTTCACCTAGTGCTTTACTATATCTATCATGTTCACCTGGCTATGGGTGGCTTATAAAAGTGTGTCCATGTGCCTCACCGACTGAGGTTAATGATACATCTGATGATAGTTCTCTGCCCTGAAGGTGGAAAGCTCTATCCCACTGGCATTACTCAATGACATAGTCTCTAGATCTGTGTGTGAGACAATCCAGCTGATGATGTTCGCACATGGGAAGGCGGGGTACCTGCATGCAACCTTGTATAAGCATGAACATTAGATACTGATATACACCTACTGATCCTTTAAGTCTTCATTGAAGTCCTTTGCAAAAGTATCCTTTATTTTCTGCCATGTCCAATTTGTGCCCTTCTCAATGAACAATTGAGTGTCTGCATAAACTGGCAAGTTAATTGACAACTTCTCAACTTCTTCCGCAGTACTACTCTCGAGAGTTTCCTTTGATGTAGCTCTCTTGGAGGCCATGTTAATTGTAACTTCTAGAGAGATTCTTAACAACTGTTGTACTTGGAGACAGAGAGGACACTCATGGCATGCAAATGTTAGCTTAAAACAAAAAGCAGTTCAAGACAATATCATACAACATACCGGGCTAATGCTGGGAGAGATTGCACAATCCTGGTTCAAAAAGGTGACTGGCTTCTTGCTGGAACTGCGCTCTGCATAATCCCAATAGTCAGTGGGGGATGCTTACTGACTGGAACTATGCAATGCATAGTTCAGTTTGGGCCTAGGCTAGAAGAGACTATAAGTTTCATAATCTTTGTGGCAAGGACTGAGAGGCTGGCTCCTGGAACTATGTAGTGCACAGTTGGAATGAGGCTAGTGTAGCCTATTCGTAGTTCCAAAAGCCAAGGCAGAGGCCTTAAGCGCCCAGAATGCACAGTGATTACAATGGAAAGTGAGATCTGGGCAAGGGATGTCCATATCTTCCTAAGAGGAGTGTGAAATAGAGTAGATCTGAAGGATGGTTAGTGACTAAGTGATGATGCATGAAAGTGAAACAAGTGTAGGAATCAATCAAACTGAAGGAAAACAAAGCAAGTGGAGAGAGTTGCCGCAACGACGACCGCTAGTGCAAAAACATGGTAATTCATGTGACACTTGGGAAAGGCAATGAAAAACTTATAACAACACTTCTACAAGCTAAAATAAATTAAAACACCAACATTCATTCAACAAAACAATTGAAACAACACTATCACAAGCAAGGCAAGCAAAAGCGATAAAAAAAGCGGCAAAAGGCTAGAAAAGAAAAAGTTACCTGGAAAAGTGATGACGATCACACTGAAGGTTCCTTGATCTCCTCAGGAATTCTAGAGCTCCAAGATTGAATGTGAAAATGAGCTCTGGAAACATCGATTAGATAGATTTGATGGATTTAGGGTTTATGACATGAAGGCAAAAAATTAAGGACAAAACGACACTTGGTGGCAATTTCCAAAATAATTCAAGTGCCTCCTTCGGAATGCTAAAAATAGATCCCTATTTTCTAGGGATGATTTTTTTATTTTTTATTTTTTATTTTTTGGGAAAAGATGCCATGTATTGCCCAAAGAGATTAAATAGTTTTGGGAAGGATTGGGAAATTCACTGGCTCATGCACTGAGCAGCTTCTAAGCAAGATTCTTCTATGCAATTTCTGGGTTGAGTGGCTTTGGGTTGCCTCTCATGCTATGCACAATTTTCCAGCTGAAGGTTGGCTGCCAACTAGCTCTACGCAATTTTGGATTTGAAGGCTCATTGTTAGCTTAAACCGTGCAATTCCTGAGAGCAAGGCTGGTTTCCCTCAAGGATTGCGCAGTTCTCTAAGGAAATCCTGGAACATGATGAAAACCAAGTCAGGAGATCAGATTTTGGGTTAGACAGTAAGTCAAGTAAGCAAACATAAGCCATGATGCAAAGGATGAGGCTCAATCAAAGTGTAATTACCTGAATTAGTGCAAGATGAGCTGCTATAATTTAGAAGGGAGGCTCCAAAACAAAGCATAGGCAAAATTTTGGAGGGTGGTTGTAGACACTACAACAGGTTCACAGAAATTGGAGATTGGCGGCTACTACATCCACAAAAACTATCCAAGTAGATCCACCTGAAGGGATCACTTCTTATCAGCTCATTTGCAGAGCCTAACCCCAAGAGAATTGAGGAGAATTAACCCTATGACCTCCCATTAGCAAGATGCTTTAACAAAGGTAACTCAACCAATTGAGCTAACCCTTGGGGCTATAATTGGAAATGTTTATATTTGGTATGGTTTCCATTTTTTTTTCTAGTTTGAGGCAAGGCTATTATTGAAGGTCATAGGATTTAGCCTCATTAAGAGTAAATGTTGAAAGAGTTTATACCTTGAATACTTTAAACATCGGAATGTAAATTTAAATAGGAATTGAAAAAATTTCTTGCACTCTAACATTGGCATGTGTGTTTGTAGGGTACTATAACAACCTTGAATAATCATCATAGTTGTGAGTAATCACAAAGGATGCATGCCATATAACATTATCAACATAAATCCATCTCAACATCATCACTATATAAAAAAGAAGCAAAGTGAAGCATGAGAGTCACACCTGAATAGATAAACTTGTAATGATATCATCATTCCATCACTTGAGAGCATATTGGGAAGTTGAACTTACAATGTTCCCATTAGGAGAAAATTGATGAGAAAATTAGAAACCATGGCAAGGTTAGGAAAATTACCAAATAGCGTGATTGTCCTTTAAACTTTTTGTTAACATAGGGATCATTGCAATGCTTTGCAGTCAAATTTTTGTTGAGTAAAAAATGCGTCAACATGTTGTTATTGTTTGAAATTTGAATCTTAAATTTATTGCTTTCCAAAATTGAATTTTTAGTTATATTAATCAACTTTGAAGACATAGACAAGAAATCCAATTAACCATATGTGATAGGTGGGTTGCTAAAACTTTTATGATATGTCAACTATACTATAAATTCATTTTACAAACTTTAGTTTCCTTTTCCCTCTAACTGTATATGTTAAATGGCAGGTTTAAGAGGTTATATCGACTAGATGTTGTCAATGTTATTGGACAACTTGGCTAGTTCTATAAATTGGGGTGTTTGGTTCAAGTTTCCTAGGGTGAAGGGCACTAGTCTATGTCAACAAGTTTAAGAAATATACCATCAAAAAAATGCGGAGAAGCATCCAGGGAAGACTTTAGGGGATAAGTTTCATAGATTGGCTAATTTTCCATGTTTTTTCCAAAAGCAAATTACTAATTTCTATTTTTTCTAAAATATAATCAACCAAATTTTACAGGGTAAAATTATTTTACCTCAAAAATTGCCAAAATTTTATAGAGACTATTTAATATTAATAGGAATTTGAATATTTTTACAAAACTATTTCCAAACATTTTACATTTTGCATATTAAGGATGAGCAAGGTTCACCAAGGTTTCTACACTTTAATATAAATTTCCATCCTTAAAATTCTACCTAGAAGCATTCTTTGAGGTTTCCTATAACAATGTTGGGAACTTATATTTCTTCAATCTTTATTGTCACTTATGCAGAAGCATCATCCCTATTAGTTGTGAATCCTTTGAATCATTGATTGTCTAGTCCATGTTGGAGGAGAAAATTTAATGGTGAAAGAGATAAATGAGACATGCTAATTGTTGGATCCATCAATGATTGATATTGTGCACATTTTAGAAGCATTGATAAGGGAGTTTCAATATAACATGAATAAGGAATCTATTTCTTACACCAATCAACAATTTAGAGAATAAAAAGTAGTTTATAAAATCTAAAATATTTGGTTGATATATGAACAAGTGCAATAACGACAAAACAACTAGTCCCTACCTTAGAATTGTGTTTATTTTATGTTGCAATGATTATAATATGTTCTTTTTTTATAAGATAAATATTCCTTAATGCTTCACCAAATTTACAATATCCAATAGATGTTATCTATCATTGGCCTTCCACTTAGGAAACCAAACTAATGATAGAATAATTGATCAACAATCAAAAGTAGTGTAAGAGTGAATAGTAAAAGGAATAGATGTCAAGTTTAAGAATTATCCCTAGAGTGGGAAAACCAGCTAGTAGCATAAGAAAACTTTTAAAGAAATTCATAGACTTCATGAGTAAAGAAAAAAATGTCTAAAACATGGAAATCAGGAGGATAATGATATTCCACTCCATGGGCTAAGCAACATGTTGTGAGGACAAGTGGTTAGGATTGGAGGTGAACCAACATCAATGTGAGGTAGAAACCCTTCAATTTTCATCATCAACAACTTCATATCATCCATTTTAGTTAAAATTTTCTACCTCGTGTCCCTATGATTTGACAATACCTTGCCCAAAAGAGTTTTCAACTACCAATATAGACTAACTATTTATAGTTAATTAGGTTTCCTTCCCCTGGTGTTCCCAATGTCATGAATCCATGTTTCTAGTCCATCCCAAAATTCTACATCTAAAATGTCTTTCCTTTCTTGCATGACTTCTGCCTCAACCTCATTAAGCTCCACCTAAAGTTGGGGAGGAGCGTGAAAATAGAAGTGATGTGTTGATGCCTCCACTCAAAACTGAGCTCATAAACCACTTGCAACACCATGGCCTACACCAACCTTTCAAAATTGAGTGCACTAATGGGTCATGGTTGATGTAGGAAGGAAAAGTCACTTAGGGCTAAGAGTCCACAAATCCAAAGGTTGAAGAGAATGTAGCCATGTGAAAATTTTCAACCCCTCTATGTAGGAAAGCAGGTTAGCTACATTGGACGTGAAATACAACCTTTAGATAGTGAAGTACGAGGAGGGCGGGAGGAAAAATTTGATGAAATCGACAAGTAGAGACACAAAGAAGGGGTATATACAAAGGAAATCCATAATGAATATGGGAAACAACTGCAAGGATGATATCATAATGGTGGATAACAACACATTAGAGAATGTCATGTAGAGCAACCTATTGAGAGCTCTGGAGGCCAAGATGGCACAAGTGAGATCAAGTCGAAAATCCATGCAGGGTGGTGAGTGGGCCAACTAAGACTAGGCACATTAAATCTTCAGGTTGTTTGACACATCTTGGCATGTATTTCCCAAGGAAAATGTCATCTAGTCTTATACCACCTCTTTGCCTACATTTAACATCCCCATTGGGGAATTATTATAATATATCCATAAATACCCTAATCAATAAATTTATCCTCAAGGTATCCTTTGTTATTATTATTTTTGTGTTAATTAGTATTTCCGTTATACTAAACACAAAACTACATAGGTACTTAACTCACCCCTACTACCCTCTACTAGAAAGGAAACCAAAAGAGAAATACAAGGTGAGTAATCACAAAGTATCGATATTGGATCTTAGTTAGATTAGTTCTCCAAGGGAGATCAGGAATATGCCAATGTCCTAATAAAATAAGAAATGTCCAAAATATAGATATAGTCCAACAATCTAGGACTATCGTCAGATAACATCTATCATGCACAAGCTCAAAATCTAGGAAAAATCTAACATAAGAAGATTTTTCATCATCTTGAGGAATTAGGTACCTCGATATGAACAACATTGGTGTTAGGGGCATTTGGACCGGAAGACTCTTTACAATTGCGGCATGCTTCCAAGTGAGAAAGCCTTGAGCTCATGCTTGTGATGTGAGTGTGCAATTGCTTGCTCATCGCCTTTGTTCTACGTAACTTTCCTTATCAGGGTCTTGGTGTTCCAGTAAAGTTTAATTTCCTATAGACGCTAATTTCTTCTACCTCTTGTGTGACCTATGTTTGAAACCCAAATCATAGCAGTAACATTGATTTCATAATCATAGAGGGATTTGTTTTCCCGCGTGATGTATTCCTCAACTAATTGACTTTTAGCCCTAATGTAAGATGGATTAATTGTGGGAAAGCTCTTGGCTACTTGCCTAGAATGGGATGCTGCACATGTGTCTGTGTTAACGATTCTAGAGTGCTTCGTAGACCTTTGGTTTCTTATGCCTTGTTTGGGACACATTCTATGTTTAGGCCTAGTGGTATTGATGGATAGAGAATGAAACGAAGCTAGAGTAATCGTCTTAATAATATAACATCTTGAAAACTTCTCATTGCCCTAAAACAATCCTTGAAATATACATAGCATTGAGATCGCTTAAGTAATCCCCACATTACTAAAACTAGTTAGGGAGTGCACAAGAGAATGTGAGCACAACTAAATAATCAAAGAGAGAAGGGACAAACATCAATTTCTTATGCCCAAACCATTTGAAGCAAAAAAGCGAGGAATTGAAGAGGCCTCCCTCTATGAAGAACTGACTAAAGGAGCAAACTGACTAAGGAAGAAAGTGCACATAATGAGAAAAAGCACAAGGCAAGGATCTTTGTCATGTGTATCAAAGGAATTATATGAACCACTAATCTTCCACTAGGGCAATGAACCAGAACATCTACTAAAGTGAAATGGGAGAACCCATAAGCATACTTTTGGGGGGGAGGGGAGTGCACAAGAATGATCACCAGTCTTGAAAGCACCCACCCAATATAGAAATTCCAATGTAGAATACTAAGTGTGAGGATGAGGTCCAGGTTCAAGGGACCTAAACATTTCTTACAGAGTTCATGCAATCGCAGGATAGTAGCGAACTGCCTATAGTCCCTAGTGACCTAGTATTTCTAGTTGCAACATGTTTTTCCTAATTTCTTCAGCAAAAGCTTGGTTGTTTGAGCTTTAGGTGATGGCAATAACCTCATCAAGACTGCACTAAACTAGAAATTTCCCTGCATATGTGCAATCAATGTAGACGTAATAGAAGATAACAAATTACATGGGAGGGTAGGTGGCTACCCTGTCCCATGTGTTTAAGGCATTGAGAAGCAGTGGTACCATCACCCTCTTGCTTGGCATCATATCATCCATCGTGTCCACCCTTATTTGGGAGCCTTTGTAATTTAACTGTATTCATCAACAACAACACAAATAATGAGGATTAGGATCAAAATATAGTAATAAGCCCAAGTCTAATGAGATAACTAAATATCCTTTAATTTTAATTTTAATTTTGTTTTGTTCTTTCTGATGTCTGGCATCTTGGTTTTTATCTCTACCAAAGAAGCTATAAGACAATTCAAATCAATAAGTCAAGTTCTAGACTTCTAGTTTTTTTCTTTACTTATTTTTTATTTTTTATATATATGGTTGCTCCCATTAACAAGTGTTTACAAAGTTGAAATTATTTTGGAAGTATTTTATAGCTAGAGGGTGATGAAATTTCCATGAACAACATGCAACATGACCTACATCATATGTAGTTATTTTCTAAACATTAATTTTCAAGTCTTTTTATTTCATCAATAGTAGTGATATTTAAATAAGTATATAATTTCTAAAAGTTATTATGTTAGATATTTTTACTAGAAATGTTAAAGTTACACACTCCTTTTTATTCTTTGTTTTCTTTCTTTCAGGTTCAATTTAAATTTAAATTGAAATTCATAAATTTTTATTTTCATTTGTGTAATGTTATGAAACAATCTAATTAATATACAAAATTGCTTTTTTGGCCGGAATTTATCAATACAATTTTGAGAAAGATTGTGATTTTTTTATTATTTAAAATGCATTTTTGAATACATAAATGGATTCAACACCCTAAAAAACCCAGAGACACTCGAACTTTGTAGATTAAACAACTTAAACTTATGATTCTTAAAAATCTCTATGAATTTTGAGAAAAATGACTAATGTTTTTGCAAAAAAAAAATCATTTTGCCTATTAGTTAGATTTGCATAATGTTAATACTTTAGATATATATAATCTCAATATATTTTAATAGAAATTTATTTACCTTTATTTCAAAATAATAAACTTTTTATCTATTTTATATGATTTATTTTAATATAAAAATATTAGGAGATAATAAACTTGTTTTCACAATATTCAATACTCTATCCATATTATTTCTACAACTTACATCCTTGTGACTCATTTGAATCAGAAATTGAATTTAAAAATAATAAACTTTTTGTCTATTTTATAAGATTTTTTTTTCACTGGAAAAATCGTAATCTTTCATTAAATTTGAAAAATTACATATTGTAAATGTGATATGCATATGCTGTATGTGTCTAGCCCCAGAGGGCTCAGTCAAAATTTTGAAGGTTCTTCAAAATAACTGTATACTGTCCAGAACACCACGCAGAATGTTCATAAATAGGAGCCTTGTATTAAGTCTGTACATGTGCCACGCAGGGTCATACATAAATATCCTATATAATATATTCATAATTTTCAAAAAACATTTGTTCAAAAATTTCCAAAAGAAAACCAGATCATGGGCTCTCTGCCCTGTGATAATGTAGATCTATGTATGGGAGTGATAGTAGTGGTATTTATTTGTCCCTCGCTGTTCCTAGATCATCCACTCTCCTTTGGGAAGTACCGTGGCCTCCTTGGATAGCCCGTCGGCACGTTAGCACAGTTGTTATGTTCCCTGTAAATATGATTGCATGTGATGTTATTAAATTGAGCCTTCAAAATGTTTATTTCATCCAAAATATCACTGAGTGTGTATATGTGACAAGCAGTAATATTATTGAACCAATTAATAATGATCTTCGAGTCTCCAAAAATAGTATTTTATATGATTTATTTTAATATTAGGAAATAATAAACTTTTTTCACAATATTCAACACTCTATTATTTCTACAGCTTACATCCTTGTGACTCATTTGAATACAAAAGGGAATGGGACATTCTTACAACAAAATAATTTTCCCACTGTAATCAATTATAGATCCGTCATCTAACCTTTCTGAGGATGAAATTTATGGTTTTCATTAGTGCAAATCCAATCACCTTGATGTGTGGATGAAAGCTCCTGCATATTATCTCATACACCTTTTCAATATTTTCGTAATGGTAAGTTTTTATTTATTTATTAAGGTAGTTTTCTTACGGTTTTTTTTTGTGGTTATGGTCTCACTCATTCAATTTATGTTGTGTATTATGTTTGTTTGATGTTACATTTTATTACAAACATTTGTTTTTTTGTAAAGACAGACTACTCATATTACTTTTAAAAAAATTGATGCATGCAATATTCACTAGTTATTGGTTTGTTGTTACTAGGGAGACCAGTAACATAAATTCATAATTTCAATATCTAATATTCTTTATTATATAAGAATATATTAAACTTAAATAATTTAACAAAGAATATAAGCTTTATACTAATGTACATACTAATAATATTAACATAAAAGATGTTATATATGCTACAAGTGATTGGCTCACTTGGGCTTCATTTTATAGGAATATCTATGGCGGTTGTGGCTCACTATCATCGTCAAAGGAGGAAAATTAAAAGTCTGTCATGTTCTTGGCTAGGATTGTGACTTTTCTGTTGAGCCTATCAACTTTGTCCAACAATTTTGTAGAGGTAGTGATTGCTCCGAGTTGTTCCAGTGAGGGAATCTATCTGAAAAGTTGCTAGCCAAAAATGATTACCAATCATGCGTTCTTCAAAGTAGCCATGAGACAACCTTCTAGGATCGTCAACACCATATCATCTTCATGCTACCCATGGTCGATGGACTATATGCATTTAACAAGCATCAGGTTGTGTATGCTTGTCCTTAGCTAGTGATCCCTTAGCATTATATTTTTCCATTTTCCATTTTTTTCCATAATGACTCCGAGAATTTCCTTCAAGTCGAGATCCAAATCTATTGTGCATCTCCCAAGTTCCACATGATCAATTGCATATGCATTACAATCTCTCATAAGCAGGTTTACTTTGCTTCCTAGGTGTTATGTACGAGAGGCCATGTGGCTACCATTGGGAATGCAATTTGCCTTCTTTAATTATGCCGATAGCACTCATCTAGAGAGCAACCCCCCACCATGGGGATATTGCAAACACTTGTTAAGTTGATAGGTATGTTTATTATGAAATATGACTTCTGGAATTTTAATTTAATTATCAATAACTATTAGGTGGATGGTAGGGATTTAACCTTAATGGAACATTCTAGAATATTTACACTCGTAAGTATGGTTATTCAGAATAGGGTTTCTAGAATATCCATTCTTTAACAAATATAAATGTATGGATGGTGCAGATTTAATAACCTGAGAATATACTTCCTCGTATACGCAGTCTAATGAATAAAATCAATGGCTTCCAAACTCTTTTTCATTTCAAAACTTATGCAATGTGTTTGCTACCTCCATTTTGTCCCAACATTACAAAATCTCAACATTACATAAATTAAATGGCACATAAGGGTTTTCATGGCTATTGGCCTTTATCAACCATTTTATTTATATGACTATGATTCTCTTAATTGGCATTACATGAATTAAACAATACATACGTGTTTTTATGGATATTGGCATTTATAGCCATTTAATTTATATGGGGACGAAGAGGTGCTTTACAACCTAGTATGATGTTGGAAGGTAACATTACATTTAAAAATTATAAAATAATACTTATATTAACATATTGAAAAATAGTAATAACAAAAAAAACAACTATAACCATAAATAAAATATTCAATTTCTAGCTTACTTTTAAATCAATTTTATAGAGAGATAAAATAATTAAAAGTAAAATAACTAAAGAAATAATAATTTGCTTTTTAGTATAGGGAAATATGTAATTCATTCATATGAACTAGACAAATGACACATAAAAATAATATAATTGCTACTACATTATGTTCTATGTTTACTTGACATGTAAGAGAGAGAGAGTAATTTTTGCTTTTAATTTGAGGTATAAGATAAATTTATAATTCCTTTAATTTTTGATATGGAGTTATAATTCCTTTAATGTTTAATATGAAATTGGCTTGTAACATTTAAAAATATATTAATAACAAAAAATACTCAATATGTGTGTATATACAAAAAGAAAATATATGGATACATGTTTTCTACTTTCGAATATGATGGACATGTATTAACATTTTAATGAGGACAACGTTTGAATCAGTAAAACAAATCTATTTTCAATGTCAGAATATATATATTAATATATAGTATATATATATTATATATATTATATATAATATATATATATATATATATATGTAATAAGTGAAAAAATTATTATAGTTAAATATATTTTTTCCCTCAATCAAGGTTACATCCATTCTTTTAATTCTGATTAAACAAAGTGCCAAAAGGACTAAAGCTCACGAGAGAGCAGAAATTTTCTCGATGTGCTGCGCTGAAGAGATTTTGATCCCTCTGGCAATAGTAGATTCAGAGTTAAGTTAACATCTATGCTGGTAGGCATTTACAAATAAAAGGATTGAGAGTTTAA
Organism: Pinus taeda; assembly: GCA_000404065.3. NCBI lineage: Eukaryota > Viridiplantae > Streptophyta > Pinopsida > Pinales > Pinaceae > Pinus > Pinus taeda. The sequence goes on along the minus strand of APFE030923350.1, from coordinate 4,889 downwards.
CTCCGAAGTATCTGCTAATGCCAGTTTTTTTGCCTTTTTAGACATGATCACATATAGTGCATCAAAAACACTTGAAAATATATTCCTAAAATAACTAAATTATTATTTTTATTATGAGTATTATTATATTATATATAATATACTATTATTATATATACATTTTGTATATACACATATGAGTGTGTATCCATGATGGATTTGTTGCGATCTAGATAGTGGCCATAAAGAAAAATACCAAAATGTCTAAGAAAAATATATGTATAATAAAGCTCAAAAAAAAGATCTGATAAGCTATACTAGAAACAATCTAAAAAAATACAGACTTTCAACCATGGCTATAACATCATATTCAAAACTTGACAACATGATATGGAAATAAAGAGAGAAGAGTGAGAGTGAGTGAGAGTTTGCGCACCAAAGTCGACGCTAATGTAGAATTAATATATAAGATAATCAGATATGGAACAAGATTTTTAACCATAAATATTTATCTTCACTTTATCATGGAGATTCTTAATATGTAAATAGGTTTTGTGACAATACCATGGGCCAATATCATGGCTTATCAATACCACATGACCAAAAAACTATAAGTCATTTCATATGATTTTTTTTGTAATTAATCAATTAACTTGAAAGGACAAAAATATCATAACTATTTTAGAGATAAATCCAAACTTTTAATTTTTGTATATTATTATGAATATTCTAAAATATTTGTTGAATAATTCCTATCATCCACTTATTTGATATTTAATTAAATTTTCAAATTCCTATTTCAAATAATTTTCTATCCCTATAATTATATATATTAATATTTATTATAACAAATCATTATATTTATATTAGATTTTTTAATTAAGTTTTAGAAAAAATAACAATTACAATTTTGTTGTAATTATTGTTAGAAAACTGAGTTGGTTTTTATATCACGCACAGGTTTATCCAACTTGTAATGTATGTACTTCTCTTCCGACTTCGATGAAATAGTTAATTTACATCTATTTATTTATTATCTTTATAAATTTATTTAATATTTAATTAATCTAATAATTATTATTTTCGATATAAAACTCTTTTTCTACCCTCTTTTTAATTATGGGAAGTATGCTGATTTCAATATCAATGTTGATTGTAATTGTGTTGTGCTAACCATCAAATTATAAAAACAGGTGGAAAAAATGGAATAAATTATTTACTCTTGATTCTAACACTCATTTTCAAAAAGATTAACGAGGAAACATGGATGTATTAGATTGTGGGTTCGAGTCACACTAGGTGTGTTATTATATAAAATTCTTTTTATTTGATTGTGGGTTTAAGTGCATTTGAATAGTATTTTATTTGTATTTTTATATAGGTAAGTTATATTATTTGATTGTGTTATATTAATTGTCAATCATTCTTTGAATAATATTTTATTTGATTGATGGTGGGTTTAAGCCTACTTGAATAGTATTTTTATATAGGTAAATTATATTACTTGAATGTGGGTTCGAGTTAGTTAATCATAATTTGATTGTGTTAGCTCACTTGAATAGTATTTTATTTGTATTTTTATATAGGTAAGTTATATTATTTGATTGTGTTATATTAATTGTCAATCATTCTTTGAATAATATTTTATTTGATTGATGGTGGGTTTAAGCCCACTTGAATAGTATATTTATATAGGTAAGTTATATTACTTGACTGTGGGTTCGAGTTAGTTAATCATAATTTGATTGTGTTAGCTCACTTGAATAGTATTTTATTTGTATTTTTATATAGGTAAGTTATATTATTTGATTGTGTTATATTAATTGTCAATCATTTTTTGAATAATATTTTATTTGATTGATGGTGGGTTTAAGCCCAATTGAATAGTATTTTTATATAGGTAAGTTATATTACTTGACTGTGGGTTCGAGTTAGTTAATCATTATTTGATTGTGTTAGCTCACTTGAATAGTATTTTATTTGTATTTTTATACAGGTAAGTTATATTATTTGATTGTGGGTTTGAGTCAGTTAATCATAATTTGATTATGTGTTTGAGTAGCCTTGGATGTGTAAGGCGTTCATGAGATTTTATTTCATTGAAATTATTTATGGTTTTATATTTAATTGTAATTATTTATTTGATTGTAGGGTTAAATTCATTTAAATAGTATTTTATTTGATTGTAAGTTTAAGTTTAACTTAAATAGTATTTTATTTGTATTTTTATGGAAGTAAGTTATATTGTAATTAGTTTTTGATTAAAATAGTTTGACTTTAATTAAAAACTTTGACTTCATCAATACCTGTTTATTATAGATTCTTGTTTTCAAGTGACTAAGTAAAGAACGAAAGGACAGTTTTATTTAATAGGTTAAAACCTAATTAATTTTTTTTTCCAAGCATAAAGACACTCAAACAGTCACTACCCATAAATACAATGTAACTGACATAACATTTATGCAATTTTTATCCCCGGAAAAAGTTGAACATCAATCAATGTCTTTTTTTAATTGTGGATTCAAGTAACAAGGGTTGAGAAGGAAAGCAAATGTTTTATTTTAAATTTAAAACTGGTTAAAAAACATTCGCCATTCTTTTTTCCAGCATAAGAGCACTCAAGGAGGCGTAATCAAGGCAACTCACATAGGAACATTTTTTGGGTTGGGTTTATAATGAGTTAATTAAATTTTATTAAGATCTAAAATTTTGGGTTTATAATTAGTTAATAAATTTTATTTAAGATTATTTTTTGCTTAAATAGAATTATTCATGAATATTTTCCTATGTAATATTTGGGAGTTTAATTTTTTAATATTTATTTTTAGGATATAGTTTAATAATTTATTATTATTAATTATATTATTAATTTTTCTATGATTGAAATATAATTTTGGTTTTGTTATTTAAAAATGTAGTTTTAAAAATTATATTTGAAGAAAAATATTAAATTATTTTTAAGTTTTATGAGATATTTAAATAATTTTATAAAGGTTTGAAAGACAAGCAAAACTAGTTCCATTATCAAAGTATTCACTAAATTTCTTGTTTTTATGGTAAATTTTACATTTGTCAAACCAATCATTTTATCCATTTTTTTTTTTTAAACATATCATTTACACCCATCATAACCACCTCAACAAGTATATGATTATTAAACACTCTAACAACAATATTTGTCTTGATTACACCAAAGCCATGGCATATGCTCCTCACTATTCGACCTATATTGTTAGAGAAATGATAAACCTTATAAAAGGAAAAACATCTTGATAACTTTAATCCTGAATATAAAAATTTATTCAATATTGGCAATACATTATTTAATGTCTTCACCCTTAAATTAATAATTGATCAATTTATTATATCTTTTTATTTCATTTTTGACTTTTACTAGCCCAATTGATTTCCATCTTATTCTTATGTATTTATGTCAATACCTTCAAATTTAATCGTGTCTCTTTACTTTTCTTATTTTTAGTATCATCCCCTTAGCTAAATATCATTAATTATCCTTAGTTTAATATATTCTCTTTATCTATTGATTACTTTCTCCATAAGAGGCAGGTACTAAGTGCAACTTTGCATATTACACTTGTATTCCATTTGAAAGTGTTTATGGTTTGTTCATGGTTAACCGTCTATCAATATTTGAGGGGGGAGGGGCAGGGTCAGTCACTATTTGAAATTGTCAATAGTTGTAGCTTGAATGGAAGCGCATACTAGGAATATTTGAAATTGTCAATAGTTGTAGCTTGAATGGAAGCGCATACTAGGAATGTTCGTGGTCGTTCAATTGTGCATCTCTGGTTTGCATTTACTTTTCCCTGTACTAGCAATCTGTGTCTTTCTAGTTTATTATTTTGTTTGATAATGAATTTACAACATCTATTTTCTTTATTATTTGTGTGGTAATGAATTTACCACAAGTTGTGGTTTAGTTTCATTGTTATATTGGTAAGTGTTTAGCTTGGAATAAGACTTTTAGAATTTTAATTTAAATATCAATAATTATTAGATGGATAATAGGAATTTAACATCCACATAATATTTCAAAATATTCTTAGTAGTATACACAATTTAAAGGTTGTGAAATTTATCTCCCAAAAATATTTATGCTTTTATTCCTTATTAACTTAATTGGATTAATTAAAATATATGTCCATCATGAACAAGTCTCAGTTATATTAATTTTGGCATGTGATTATTCATGATATAGATCTCATGATATTGTAACAAAGTCTACTTTAATTTAAAAATCCCATATAATAAAAAATTAACATCTTAATTCCATGTTTGTCAAATATATGTTATATATTAATGATTTTTATAATTTAATAAGAATAATAATTTAAATCTGAATTGATAATTTTTAATTATATATATATAATATCTATTTATATATTTATCAATTCAAAACCCTGCATGGGTTCTGAGTTAAATCATAACCATAGTAGTTTATTATTTTGTGTGATAATGGATTTACTCGTTTATGGATGCAACTACAATAGTTTATTATTTTGTTTGATAATGGATTTACTGGTTTATGGCTGCAACTCTAGTTCAGTGGATGTTGTTTCCTCGAGGTGTTTATGGTTACAACTCAGGTTCACTGCATGTTGTTTCGAGGCTCTATTTTCTTTAATCTCCTTTCCTTAATTCTTTCGTGGCGGGAAATAACAATTCATATTTGAGTGATTAGATTTTCCGAATAAGGTTAGCATCAATTTTAAATTTATATATAGTTTTTTAGGAACTGTAAAAAAAAATATGAAATTTAATAAGAGTTAGTTTAATTGGTTGTTGTTATTGTTATTTAATTAGTGCTCATTATTATGGAATATTTAGTTAGTTTCGTTGTTGTTGAGTATTTGGTTATCTTTGTATCCAGAAGTGTTTAGTTCACACTA